>LFZO01001029.1:0-13666 GCA_001578225.1 Pseudocercospora musae | reverse complement strand
CTAAGCGTATTCGAAGCGTAGGAGGCGCGAGGGAATACGTAGATAGGATAGCTTAACGAGGAGTTAGGTTTGTCTATAGCTAGGGATAGCTATACTAGGAGAAAGGGGATAATTGTAAGGACCTCGATAAGGTAAGGTCTCTTGCTAAGCCCTAAGTATACTAAGCGGCGCGCGCTAGGGGCGTACGCTAGACGTACGTAACTCGCATAGCCTTTTTAACCTAGCGCTCTACGCAATCCTTTTAGGAGGCACTTGTTAGTTCTACTACCTACTATATTATTAGTTAGGCGGGTATTCTATACGTTGCTATATACCTAGCCCCTAACAATACGACTACTAAAGCTATCTAGCTCTTTCGAGATAATTTTACTATAAAATAGATCTATAAGAAGACTAGAGTCGGTATATCGACGCTATATCGATAGTATATAAATATAGACCTATTCGATAAGTACTACTATCTAATTCGAGGATAGCTAGATAGGCGGAAGGTACTAATATCTAAGATACGAGAGGTATAGATTCGGAGAGATTAGGGATATTTGAGTAGTACTAATACTATATAGTAGTTAGAAGAATATTTAGGAGATCGACTAGAAGTATACCTTAAAGAGATATATCTCGAGCTATACGATATATTTAGTATATAAGTCTACCCTTCTACTATCTACTATACCTTTACTAGCGTTATAGGTTAGTCTCGAAAGTAGTTACGTAAAATAGCTATAGAAAGGAATACGAGGAATAGGGCCGTTTAGAGTAAGAAGATAAAGAGCTAGCCTATCGAGAAGTTAGTATTCTTAGATAAAATAGCCTCGAATAAGAAGACTACGTATAGGAAATATAGATAGTCGCTAGAGGATATAGATTATTACAATATATAGTATACGTAGCGATAGAAGCGCCTATTAGTCCTACCGGCTCTTACTATTAATAGCTATTTACTATATACTCTATACGTTAAAGATACTATTAACTAAGTTACCTTTAATAACTAGCTCGAGATATAGGTTCTACCGCTTCTTAAAGGCCTAGAGATAATATTTATTATAGATAACTATTTAATCTACTATAGCGAGTAGGTCGAGAATATCGTTACGTTAGTAGGCTATAAGCTCGAATACTTGCTACTATATTCGCTAGATCTAAACCCTATTAAATAGACCTTTAATTTTCTTAAAATATAGATAAAAAAGAACAAGAGTTATATAAGTAAGTATACTAACTTTACTAAATTCTTATACTAGGTATTAGACTATATTACTAGCGTAGATATAAGGAAACTATTCAAATATAGGGATTACAATATCGATAGAATTTAGCTCGATTAGATAATATATAGCTTTAATACTCTACTAGTATAGAGCTATAATATATTTACTTTCTACTATAAAAATTAATACGCTCCTTCTTTATATATATCTTAAGCTCTATATTAATTTTTATATTATAATATTGTAGTATAGTAGTAAAAGAACATAAAGGAGGCTACTAGCTATATAATAGATATTCCCGCTTTTTATATACTATAGAATTCGGGAGTCTTCGAAGCTTCTAATAATAATTAAGGTATACCTAGTAGAGGGACTAATATATAAAGAAGTAATCAATTTGCTACTAAACTACTAGTTAATCTTATAGTAAAAGCACGCCTATTACTCCGTTATAAATATCGTAGTTATTAGTATATACTACTACCTACTCCGCTCTACTAACTTCTACTTCTAAAAGCGCTTTAGGCTATCTCTTATAGACCTATAGTCGCCTTTAAAGAAGCTAAGCTCCTTCTATTACTTTATCGATAGCTAATATATCTAATTATAGTTATATCGCTCTTTAACAAAGTACGCTTCTATCTTTATTAGCTATTTAGTATCTTCTACTTTAGACTAGTCTAGCTACTTTGCTACCTATTTAAAGAACTATCTAAGAAGACTTCTTAGTAGCGTTCCGAGTATAGTAGTAACCCTTATAGGAATAGGAGACTCTTACTAAGATTAAGCGCTTACTATAATAGCGGTAGTAGGTAGCTTATAACTTATAGCTAAGCTAAATACTATCTTGAGAAGCTTCGAGTAATTAATAGCGGCCTATTAGATAGAAGTAGGTATAGATTGAGAGCGATAAGGAGTCTAATCTAGTAGTTATAGTATTCTAGGTTCTTTCTTAAGCTACTTCTTCCGGTTATCGTTAATCTTTATTTAATCTAGAGCGTTCTATAATAGGATCTTAGAATTAACGCTAGATTATCCGCTATTCTAAGCTAAAGACTATAAGCTAAAGGAGGCATTCGAGAGCTATAAGTAATGCCTAGGAATATTCGGAAGATTAGGAGGTAGATAATACTATTTACCTTTATTCTCGTAGCTATTAAGAGTATATATATTATTAGCCTTAATCTCGTAGGCTCGATTACCGAAGTTACGACGTTTAGTAATAAAGGCCTCTCCTTCGATAAGTTGTTAATCGTTTAGCTTTAGTTTGCTAACCTTCGGAGTAGCGGTAGATACGTCTTGTATAGTAGTAAGGAACTCTATATTAATATAGACCTTATCTTTGCCTTTACGACATAGATTAAGTACCTCTAAGAGCGCTTTTATATAGTCTTCGGCTATATAATAGAGATTAGTATTTAGCTAGAAGTAAGTGTCTTTAAGCGCTTGCTTACGTAAGTTAAAGTCTTGCCTAAACTCGTCCTTTATTATAACCTTCGCTACTATAATAACGACAAAGTAACGATCGATAAAGAGGCCTTCTTTCTTCGTAGTATCGACGGCCTAGCGATAGGCCTTATTCCTATAATAGGTACTAGAGCTAGTATAGTCGAAATTCTTTAATAAGGTAACATTCTTACTAGTAAGAAGTTTCTAGGTCTACTTATATACTAAACACTTACGCGAGTCGATAGAAGCTATCTCGATATCGTCCTTATTTATTAATACGCTATCGACAAGTCGCTACCTTAGTAGAGGCATATTGCCGAGTTGTATTAACTCTCCTTTATCGACTTATCCGCCTATATTACAATCTACTACTATTAACGCGTCCTCGTTATCCTTCTACTACTACGTAAACCGTTAGTTCGCTTTAGTATTATTTGCTCGCGAGTTTATTAGATCTTTAAGCGCCTACGCTACTATCTTCTTCTTTACCTTCTTTACCTACTTCTTCGGCGACTCGCGCCTTATTATCGCTACCTTATAGTCTAGTAGTTCCTTCGAAACTTACTTACGCAATCGAGTAGTATACTCTAGTAATAGATCTTTATACTACTAAGCTTGCGGTATTTCGAAATACTACTTTAAGAGGTAACTAGTAGTATATAGAAAGATAGTACTCGCTAGCTTAGGTAGTAGCTAGATTATTATCGATATTCTAGTAGTATAAGGATACGATTTAGACTCTACTAGAGTAGAAGAGGAGTATTCTACCTAGTAAACTATATAGGTTAATACTAAAGAGCCGCTATTCTTAGTATTCTTACGTAATCTATATAGACGTCCTAGTAGGTTAGGTATAATCCGAGAAATTGGATCCGGATTCGGTTTATTAGCGGGAACCGGACGATTGGTTTAGGTTCGGATTCTAGGACCTATACTAATTTTAGGTTAGAACCCGGACTTTTTTCGGGTTCTATAAGCGTTACTTGAAAGACCGGCTACACTACCGGCTATATAAAGGAAGCTTTACTTTTATACTACTTAGTACTTGTCCTATAGTATCTACGTATCGCCTAGGTCGCTATTACTATAGAAACCTCGGGTAGGTTACGTTATAAATTTCTAAGCTATATTACTAATTCTTACCTTACGAAAACTTCGATATTAATATCCTATAACGACTACGTAAGATAGCTCGCGATAAGCGTATAGCTTAACCTACTATCTATAGTAGGACTTAGTAACTATATTAAGGCGACTACGAGCTTAGTAACTATATCTACGACGAGGATAATAAACCTAATAATCGCGTACCGAGCCTAAAGCGTCGCAAGACAAAAGAGGCGTATTCTACATATAGAAAGACTATAGTAGACGTAAAGCGAGTCTTATAAATATCTAAGACTAAATAAGCCTTAAGAAAGAAGAAAAGAGCTAAGCAAACTATATTCCGATAGTAGCTAGAGAAGTAGAAGGAGAGACCTAAGTAGGATAAAGCTACATTTTAGTAGAAAAGCAAGGCCGAACAAGAAGAGAAGCTATCTAGTCTAAGACTAGTCTTCTTATAGTAGAGGAATAGAGGGTTAGTATCGCTATAGCCGGCTATATAGCTAGCCTTATTGAATTCATTATTAATCGAATACTAATATAATCTAGGAAAGAGATTAAGGTAAAGGATAAAGAGGGTCTATACGATGAATATACGGTAGTAGATATTTTAACTAGTATAAGCTTGAAAGAGATAGTACTCGACGATTACCTAATAGAATAGTACAAATAGAGCGACTCTAATATAAAAGATCTATCCGCGGATTCCAAGAACTAGGACTTTATTAATCCGACTTAGCCTCTTACTCTAAGTTATAAAGCTAAGATATAAGAGGTAGCTAAGGAGCTTTATTGCCTAAAATTTCTCGATATCGAGTTTCGCGTAGTATATACATATTAGTATAAGGCTATTTATTCGATATAGAGAAAGCTATAGGCAATTAAGGAGTTTGAGAGGGGTATATAGACTAAGGTCTAGATTAGAAAGCTATTGAAAGTAGTAGGAAATAGTAGAGTTTAGGTATATCCTTTATAGCTAGCTAAAAAGGTAGGTCTTGCTAACAATTCTATAGAAAGCTTTAAGTTAGGGATACTTCCCTATACTATACGAAATCTATACCTACGCTAAGTATACCGTTATTCGAAATATTAATATATAGAACAAAACCTTTCCGCTATACTTTAGAAGTACGCCTCGCTTAAATTTACTAGGCTACTAGCCTTAGAACTATAATCTCCGCTACTACTACTTTAAGGATATAGTATGTCTAGGATATAGTAGAGCAAAAGCTCTATACTATTACTTCGATATCGAGAGGAAATAGCTCGAGGAGACGAGTAGGTACTATAAGATACTAGCTAAGCTAGGCTATAAAGGAATATTAAAGCTAACGTACCTCTTAACGATATATCTTAGTAATTCGAAGAATAGAATATGTCTTAGCTTAGGGTAAGTAGCCGTAGACTATATATGCTCTACTTATATAGTAGTAGATACCGCTAGAGTATAGTAGAAGAGCGAGGATATAGTTATATAAGATACCGAGTAGATAGGTATAGACTAGCTCGTATAGTAGTTTATATAACTACTAAAATAAAGATTATAAGTACGCGACTATACATATCGGAATTTCTGTCCTTATTACTAGCCTAGCTACCTATATTATTGAAATTTGAAATTATGCCTCGTACCTAGCTATCTATAATTTCATATTATAGTTCGGACTTTATTAACTTTCTTTCTTACTTTAAGAGTAATCTATCGGACTATTAAAGCTCCTTAGGACTCTCGGTCGTTAATATCCAAGTCGCTATTCTCCTATATCTATAAGCTACTATGCCTCTAAATACTAACCTCTTTAATGTTCCTACTACCCTAAATACTAGTTTATTACTAAGCTAACGAATAACAAGGTCGTAATCTCGCTCTAGACGTTTATTAGGAGTACGGACTAGATCTTAAGGGCGATAAGTGTTAGCTACATGTAATTGGCATATAATCGGCTCGAGTAAAGCTAGGGTCTAGGTACCTTAGGTAGGGCTTAGCACTAGCCTAACTTCCCAATCTTCCTCCCTCTCCTCTTAGACCTCTATCGAATACTACATTCATTCACTAACTACTATCTACCTACTTACATAACCCGTATTACATAGTATTCGATCTACCCTTTAAGGATAGTAGCTAGATAGTCTACCAATTTAGTAGTATAGCCGGAAATTCGCTAAATTGAGTACATTACGCCCGAGATAGGACCTATACATACACAACTATTAGTTTAACCGTGCCAATTATTAACCAAGGCCTTCTATACGGCCTATTATACTAAGTTAAGCGTACTAAATTAAGGCACTCTAATTCCGCTATATCCGCACTATAGGAACCCTCGTTATCGCTATTCTTAGTAAGTAAACAAACACGTATTAAATGGCTAACAATAGTACTATTACCGATAATGCCTATGTTATCGGTTAGCGTAAAGGCTATGCCATATTCGGACCGCTAACCGCGGACTAGTACTTGAGAGGCTAGACTAGTAAGCTAGAGATACTACGTATATAGGAAGTAGTAGTCGATATTAATAATAAGATTAAGCGCCTACGCGCGAAGTTAAACCCTAGCGCTAATCGCACTACTACTAGTCTATCCGGTCTACCTATATAGAAGAAAGATACTAAGCTTAAGGACTATACTATATTCGACGGCTCTAGTCGAAAGTAGTACAACGATTATATCTATAACTATAAGCTCAATTAACGTAATATACCGAGGGCTCTACTAGACGACTATTCGTTAGTTGTCTATACTATATAATATATCGATAGTAACCCTAAGCGTATATAGGATAATTACTTCGACTCGCTTACTAAGCAATACGCTATCGAATAGTAGACTTATAAAGACATTATACTTAATATACTTAGTAATCCGATCCTACGATAGTAACGCGCTTAAGAACAATACATATATACTAAGTAGTAAGCTAATAAGATAGGACGAGCCTTTGAGACCCGACTAAAGGCTATTAAAGACGATCTACCTACTAAGACTAATGCTATATAGATCTCCGAGCTTAGACCCAAGCTTTAATAGGGCCTAATACTTGAACTAGACCGCCGACGAGTATAGGAGTAAGGCTTGGATCGCATAAACTTTATACTTGAAGTCGATATTACTAAGTAAGCCGTTAAGTAACAAGTACTACTAGATACAAAGATCTATAAGACTAAGCCGCTAGCTAATAGCGGTTACCGCGGCTATCGAGGTAGTAACTGTAGACGAGGAGGTAACTAAGGCTATCCTAATAAGGCTAACAATGCTAGTAGTAACAATAATAACTAGTAACGCGGCCGTAGGCGTAGTCGCTATCGAGGTAGCAATTCCTAGCGTAGTAGAGGTCGCGGTAGAGGCAACTAGCTGTACAATACCGGTCGACCGAGTAATAAAGATAACAAGCTATCTACCGGATATAAATGCTTTAATTGCAATAGTACTAGTTACCTTCTTTCTAACTACGATAAAGCCAAGGACTAAGTACGCATTAATCGTACTACTACCGAGTATAGGAAGAAGACCTAGGATACTAATTCTACCCCTATTATAGGCTCTTCTAATTAGTCGAAAAAAGAATAAGCGCTATACCGACTATTAGCCTAGTACAGCGTAAGACTATTAACATTGTACTAGTAATTACTCGCGACTATCTCCTACATAACACATATAATGCTAATTACAAGGCTAAAGCTATACTAGACCTAGGCAACTTAGTTAGTGCCCTTATCGACTATCGTACTACAAAGTATCTAGACCTCCGATAAGTGCTCTATACCGATATACTAACCCTTGCTTAGTTTAACGAAGCTCGGTACGAGACCTATAGCGCCTATTATGTATACATAGTCCTAAAGGACGATCTCGGCAATAAACGACTACTAGACTTTACTACCTACGTAGTCGATATAGATAACCTATACTACGGAGCTACTATTGTTATCGGTAACCCTATCTTGAAGTAGTATACTATTACTATAGACCTAGGTAGCTAGCAATAGCGCTTCGGCATTGCTACGAAGGAAGACATTAAATACATTGATATTAACGAATGTCCTAATAATACTAAAGTAATGTTTATAGGTAAGCTTATGTCTAACAACCCTAGTAACCCTTCCGATACTACTACCGATCTACTCGAAGAAGATAATAAGTCTACGCTACCCGATAGTATTAAACCTAAGTAGCTTGCCTATATCCTATAACCGATCCGCGATACGTATATTAAAGTGTTTAAGCATTACCTAGTATCGACATTACTACTATCCAAAGAGACGGACTATAAGATTAAAGTTATCGAGGGCAAGGAGGTACCGTTTAGGCTACTTTATAATCTTAGTAAGCGAGAGCTCGCTATATTGCGTAAGTACCTAGATAAGAACCTTGCTAATAGATAGATATAATATAGTAATAGCCCTATAGGTATACCTATCCTATTCGTTCCAAAGAAGGATAGCGGCCTACGCCTATACGTTAACTATCGAGGGCTTAACGCTATTACTATAAAGAACCGATGCCTACTTCTATTAATTAATAAGACACTAGACCGGTTGTCTAGTGCCTACTTTTATACTATACTAGACTTGAAGGACGCCTATTATCGCATCCGTATCTATAAGGGTAGTAAGTAGAAGACTATATTCCGTACCTACTATAGTTACTTCGAATACCTAGTTATGCCGTTTGGACTAGCTAATGCCCCTACTACGTTCTAATCCTATATTAATCGGGCTCTATCCGGTCTACTAGATTACCTCTACGTAGTCTACCTTAATGATATACTAATCTATACGTATTCGCCGGACATTGCGGACTATTAGACGGCGGTATAGAAAGTCCTCGATCGCTTACGAATATATAGCTTATACTACAAGCCTTCTAAGTATACCTTCGTAGTAAAAGAAGTATCCTTCCTAGGTTTCATCGTATTAACTAATAGCGTTAAAGTAGATCCCGAACGCATCAAATCTATAACTAAATAGCTAACCCCTACGACTATTAAGGAACTCTAATCGTTCCTAGGTTTTACTAACTTCTACCGATGGTTTATTGAAGGCTACGTACGGCTTACATCGCCGCTTACTAATCTTACAAAGACTAAGTCTAACCCTTCCGGGATGCTTAAGTAGACTAACAAGATATAAGCTATATTTAATGCCCTAAAGTAACGCTTTACTAATATACCGCTACTTTATTACTTCGTGCCCGACAAGCTAATCCGTATTGAAACTAACGCTTTATAGTTTACTATATCCGCTATTATATTGCAACAATCTACTACCGATAATTACTAGTACCTAGTTGCCTTCTTCTTACGCAAGATACTCGACGCCGAGACCCGATACGAGACGTACGAGTAAGAGTTGTTAGTAATCGTAGAAGTATTTAAGTATTAGCGGCATTATCTCGATAGCGTATAGTATACGATATAAGTATATACCGATTACAATAACCTCTACGGTATTACGAAGGTTACGAGGATTATAGGTAGATAGGTATAATAGGCCGTCTACCTCGCCGGGTTTAACTTTAATATACTATATCGGCTAGGAGTTAACAATCCTACTAATAGCCCGTCGAGGCGACCTAATTATAGTAGCGAGACCTAGTCCATTAATATATTGTTTCCTACCCTATAGTATAAGATTGCTATAGATATTACTATATAGTAATAGTAGGATAAGCAGACTTCCGGAACCCGCGCCGATAATAGATAGAAAACTATCCTTATCGTACTTCTAGTACGTATTAAGAAGGACGTTAATCGCTCGAGCTATAATAACTCTATAGTAGATATTGCTATTTATAGCGATAGTACTATTAAAGATAATATAGATAATCCGGCTACTAGCGCTATTAGATATATATAGTACGTACTATACAAGATAGCGAGGATACTATTAAGCGAACTTATATAAGGTAATAGTTAATCGTTTATAACCGAGCTATTGCGTACTTAGTAGAGGGACGCCTTTACTATCGAGCTTATTAATAAGCTTGCGAGTAGAAGGAAGACAAGATCCTATAAGAATTAGTCGATCGATACCGATAGGTATCTACGATACAAGGGTAGGCTCTATATTCCTACCGAGTATTCGATCCGATAAGAGATTATTAAGCGATACTATAATAGTAAGCTTACCGGATACTATAGTATAGAGAGGTCGTACGAGCTACTATCGTATATATACTACTAGCCGAATAGTGTATAGGATATAAAGTACTATATTAATATATATAACGTTTATTAGCGTAATAAAGCGCCAAGATACCTACCTTATAGCGAGTTGTCCTTACTTCCTATTCTAGGTAAACCATTTATAGAGCTTATATTAGACTTCATTATAGGCCTTCTACCTACTAAGCGTAGAGGTAGTAAGGATATCTTCGATACTATATTAGTCGTTATTAACTACTTTACTAAGAGCGTACGATACATACCTATACGCAAGGATTAGACGGCTATCGATATAGTAGAAGCGCTATAGAACGATATCTTCTATACCTATTAGGGTACGCCTAAGGGTATAGTATTAGACTATAGTTCGATACTAATATCTTACTATTAGAGTAAGATATACTTATAGCTAAGACTTAAACATCGCTTATTAACTACTTTCTATCTACAAACTAATAGTTAAATAGAGTAGTAGAATACTACGTTATAGTAGTATCTACGTAGTTACATTACCGATAATCTAGACAACTAAGTTAATCTACTTATAGCCGCCGAGTTTGTATACAATAATACTATATACTTATCTACTAAGGTATTACCGTACTAGGCAATAATAGGTCGTAACCCTACGATACTACAAGATCTATTAACGCTCGAGGGCGAGTATAAGGAAAGGAAAGCCTATTAAGTACTAGAGATACTAGCGGTAATTAAACGCGTTTAAATAATACGCGATACGTATAAGAAGATAGCTAACAATTTAGCAAAAGCGCAAGTATATTAGAAGGCATACTATAATAAACACTATACGCCGATAACATTTAAGTAAGGCGATATAGTTATACTAAGTACGAAGAACTTACGTATATATAAATATCTATTACCGGATAGTAAGTTACGCCTAAAGCTTATACCGAGATATATTAGTCTATTCCGCGTACGAGAAGTTAAAGGTAGCGCTATACAAGTATATTAATTGTAGCTACCGCTAGCCTATACGATCTACGATACCTTCTATATATCTCTTCTTAAGCTATACTATCTCTATAAGGGCGATAAAGTACCCGCTAAGGCCGAAGAAGTACTAGATAGCGGTAAAGAGATATAGTAGGTTAAGCGCATTCTAAAGGATAGAACAAAGGATAGATAGAAGGAATACTTATTACGTTAGTAAGGGTATTTACCTAAATAGGACTTATAGGAGAGTAAGAAGTCCTTTAAGGATATAAGCGAGTTATTAGATAAGTATTAGACTAAGTATTAGACTACTAAGAAGGATAAGAAGAAGGCTAGAAGGGCTATATAAGACATCGCTATTCTACTACTAACTCTTCTAAATAATAATAGTTAAGTCTTCGAGTAAACTAGCTACTACCGAGCAGGTATAACTTTACTAGCGCCTAGATAACAAGACCCATACTACGTCGACGAGCTCGAAGAGACGATCCTAACGGTATGCATATCATTCTTTAGGGTTAGTAACCCTACTAGGGTTAGGGTTAGGGTTACTAATCCTAAGCCCGATTGCAAAGTTGTCCTAAATAGCCTATTTCCTCGAGATCTTCTATTATCTTCCTAAGGGTTATGTAACCCTAGCGCAACCCTAGTAACCCTAAGGGTTGTTACTATAGTAACCGTGTTATTCGTAAAAGTCCTTCTCTTTAGCTTCTAATTCTATAGATAGATCTATATTCTACTACTATAGTAACGATAAGTAAATAAATAAATAAGTAAATAAATAAATAAATAAATACTACTTACGAGACCTAAGAACCTAGAATATAGCGTATAAGTACGCTATCTACTAACCGCCTACCGACTATTGCTTTACTATAAGATATCGCTTTCTACCTCTTTAATACCTTAATAATACTATAGTAACGTCGGATTCGTAATACGAGAATATCTTTAAATATAGCGCGTTTAACGAGATCGGAAAAGATAGAGCTAGTAGAGCGAAGGAGATTAGTAGTAACGATATTATTATTAACTATAATAGTACGTCGAAGGATATATCGGCGTCGTACTAAGTATTACTAGTTAATAAGGGAATTGAGACCTACGCTAAAGAAGAAGTAAAGTTAGCGCTAAGATAGCTAAACCTCGCTACTACCGATAGCTATTAATATTACTTATTATTACTACGATACGCGTAACCTTATATGCCCGCGCGTATATCCTCTAGTATTCTATAATAGTACGCTACCGCCTCCTACCTTTCGCGCTATATCTACTAATAATACTACTACCTAGTAAAAAGATAAGGCTAGCGTATATAGTACTAACTAAGGGCAAAAAGGAATATAATAGATATTACTAGAGCAAAACTATAGACCTAAGCTACGTAGGGCCTATACTATAGATAAGAGGTTACTCCTTAGTATTAACCCTAATATCTATATCCGAAGATATAGCCGCTCGACTTATAATAGGCTATCTCTATAGAAACTAGACGAACTATGTTTTTAGTTAATTGATAGCTAACTAACCTAGCTACTTTAGGTATAGCTACAAATCCCGAGAATTTACTTAGAAGACTTACTTTAAATCCGACACTCCCTACTATAGGATAAAGGGCTCCTATAACCCGGCTAGCGGGGCTCCCGGTATTGTTCTATTTAATAGTAGAACAAGTAAGTACTAAGCTATCGCTTAAAGCGGAGGAAGGGCTACAATACCTCTTACGTTCGCCTATTATAGTAGATAGAACGCGCTTGTTTTATAACGGCTTCTTATTAGTTACTAGCTTCGAGTTTTTATAGCAATATATTACTTAACTTACTATCTATAGTAATAGTATAGTAGGGACATTATCGCACGGTCGTTAGAGGTAAAGTTTAGACATATAACATTATTTAATAATTGTAGGTTTCATCTAGTATAGATTAAATAACTTACTACGTACGCTAAGTTAGTAGCGATTAGTAATAATTAGGGGTCAAGGGATATAGCGAATAGGCTACAAGGGCACGGCCTTTAGAAGGGAAGCCTATATTAGCTATATGTAATTAGTATATAATCGGCTCGAGTAAAGCTAGGGTCTAGGTACCTTAGGTAGGGCTTAGCGCTAGCCTAACTTCCTAATCTTCCTCCCTCTCCTCTTAGACCTCTATCAAATACTATATTCATTTACTAACTACTATCTACCTACTTACATAACCCGTATTACAATAAGGAAACAATAGAGCTTTAAGTCTATCTATTCAAAGTCCTCTACGAAGACGAAATAATCCCTTACTATCGACTATTCGAACAAGAAGTAGTCTAGTAGGGGCTTAATCCTTTAGTAGAGATAGTTAGCGTTCTCGTTAATCGTCGATATCGATAGCCTAACGAAATCTCTTCTCTCCCGAGAACACTTAATTAAGGGCCCTATTAGTAATTAATCCGGCGATCTACGATAAACGGGATAATAATTATATCTAGAAGAAGGAATATTACGAGCCTTTTTATTAATAGGTTCGAGAGACCTAGTAGAATATAGTAAAAAGCTCTAGTTATACCTCGCTTCGGAGGCTACGGAATATCTAGAAGTTCCTAGTTAATTAGGGGAGTAAGGATAGGAATAGTTTTATCTAGAAGTATTTAACTAAAGGAGTAGTATATAGGACGGTTACTATACTCGATAGGCTTAAGGGCTAGCTAGTAGTAATATATAAGTTCTATAGGCTAGTTATAAAGTATCCGTTAATTAGGGATAGTAATACTACTACTACGAAGTATTTAAAGACT
>LFZO01001028.1:0-13681 GCA_001578225.1 Pseudocercospora musae | reverse complement strand
AAGCTCTATTATTTCCTTATCGCCCTTAAGATCTAGTCCGTACTCCTAATAACTATCTAGAGCGAGATTGCGACCTTGTTATTCATTAGCTTAGTAATAAACTAGTATTTAGGATAGTAGGAATATTGAGGAGGTTAGTATTTAGAGGCATAGTAGCTTATAGATATAGGAGAATAGCGACTTAGATATTAATAACCGAGAGTTCTAAGGAGCTTTAATAGTCCGATAGATTACTCTTAAAGTAAGAAAGAAAGTTAATAAAGTCCGAACTATAATATGAAATTATAGATAGCTAGGTACGAGGCATAATTTCAATAATATAGATAGCTAGGCTAGTAATAAGGATAGGAATTCTAATATGTATAGTCGCGTACTTATAATATTTATTTTAGTAGTTATATAAACTACTAAATTATATTAGGAAGTACGTTTTCATAGTAGCGAACAACTAGAGACGAAGGGAAAATAGTTAGGAAGGGGGGGAGGACGAATAGAAAGCACTATATACTAGGGTAGAGGAGGTACTAAAGGCGG
The DNA here is from genome assembly GCA_001578225.1 of Pseudocercospora musae. Taxonomy (NCBI): domain Eukaryota; kingdom Fungi; phylum Ascomycota; class Dothideomycetes; order Mycosphaerellales; family Mycosphaerellaceae; genus Pseudocercospora; species Pseudocercospora musae. The sequence goes on along the minus strand of LFZO01001028.1, from coordinate 13,147 downwards.
AAGATAGAAAAACCCCTAAGAGGGCATATAAGATAATAATCTTAGAACTCCTTAGAGGACTAAAAGCAATCTACAACTAGGCAAGCTATATAATTACGAAGGTAGCTAATATAGTCGTAGCAAAGATTACAAAGAAACAATAAGAGACAAGCCTAAACTATTACGGTCCGGCCTAGTATCGGTACGATACTAGGATATCTTGTACCTATAGAACGTAGTTTAGACAATTAATCAACTAGCATACTAACCATCACGATCGTCCCGTTCCTATAGTGCCTATCAACTTAGTAGCTTTGCTAGGCTTACGACACGGTTAGCTACTATACTAATCTACCTCTACTACTACCTAAACCGACGAGCTATCGCGATATCGCGCCGATACGGACTAGACAAAGACGATTAGCGTAGATCTACACGATCGGCTAGCCAATCTCTATAATCTAGACCTATTCGACTCGATTCGCAAGTAGCCGGTTTACTACACTTCCGCGCTAGTCGACGGCCGCCTCTATAGCGCCGCCGGTACTACAATACCCTCCTACATTCGCTTTATCGCGGGTTGCCTCTATTAAGGTAACTACGAGTCGGAGTAGGCGGTATAGCTACAACTACCGGTTACAATTTTAATCTAGTACGAGTAAGACCTATCGGACGGAGAGAAGGTACCGGCATTAACACGACCACGGTTCCTACTTCTAATAGGTAGTAGGGGAACCGGATCTTGAATACTAGCTACTCGTTCGTCCTAGATTCTATATCGATAACGTTACGATACTACTAGAAAACCTCTTTAGCTCGGGTCCCGCTTCTAACTCGACTAGAAACGGCACTCCTTTAATCTAGTAGTCTAACTACATCCCCCCTACCGTAGTTTTAGATTACCGGCTATTGAACCGTATATAATATAGATCTATACTTACATCGTACAATACGTAAGCTATAGCAATACCTTTATAGCCTAGTTAAGGAGTAAGTAAGGCTATATCGACTTATTAGTAGCTTACGTCCTATACTACTATCCTATTGTAGGGAATCTACGGCCCTCGGCCGCTAAGGTCCAAGAACTAAGCCTATATGTCTTAGACGAGTTCAACTTCCTAGGATAGTAGGTAGTAGACAAAGGCCTACTTACTAGGGCGGTTAAGGAAGTAAAAGCCGCACTCCCTACGACCTATAAGTCGTACTACTACAAGCAATATTACCCCGAAATATACTCCCCTATAGACATCGAGCGTACTAGACTTGCCTAATAGAGCGAGCCGCCGACCCGTTCGAGGCGGTCGAGTACGTATTCGCTATAGCTAGAACTACTAGGTACGGGAAATACGCCGATAGCGACCCGGTAGAGAGCGGCATCGCGTTCGTAGGCCCCGTCGCGTTCGCTAGTATCCTAGCGGTCGACGGATACCCTACCCTTAGTGTTTTAGTAACAACCTTTACAAGGACCTTATGCGTAGCGGATACGTTGTTCGTTACCGTTCAATTCGTCGCTATACCCGGTAGTAGACGACTATCAAGGCCCTATGGAACGTGATTACCTACGAGGCTACCCCGATAACTATAGTAGCGATATGCGTTGCTCGCGTTTAGAGGAGATAGAGGAGATTAATCGCGATAATATACGACTCTAGTAGGAACGCCGACGGTTCGACGCTTTAAGATAGTCGGTATAGAAACGAGGCGTCTATTTAGACGATTCCGTAATCGAGTTCCTATTAGAGTAGGGAATTATACTAGTACCGGAGGACCGGGGATCCTATGCTAGGCGAGGCTATAACGAGGACTATAGTAGGCGTAAAAGGAAATTCTACGATTACGTAGAAGATTATCTCTACTAGCGCTAGCGTTCCCGGTTAAGGAGAGCTAGACTCGGGTCTAACCGTAGTCGCTACGATTCCCTATAGGACCGCAACGATAGGCGCCCTAATACCCGTCGCTATTACTCGCGTAACTATCGTCGTAGTAATAAGGAGCATCGCGCCTATAGACCCTATAGTAATATAAGAGGCCTCGATCCTAATAGCGAGGATAGTAACCGTTCCGATCGCTCTAATCGTAGCGGACGCCGTATAGGCCGCTACGATAGAAAAGGAAAACGCTCTAGTAGACGTAACTACCCCCCCTAGGGTTCGCCGTCCTCGTCCGAGAGCTCTACCGATAACGACGGATATAGCCGGCGTAGCTATCGAGGATATCGTAGGATACATCGTTATAGATACTACTAGGATAGATCTTCTTCGTCTTCCGATTCCGAAGAATTAATATACGACTACCCTAGGGCGCGTTTCGACCTATTACGCCTAGGATTCTTTAATCCGACGCTAAGCGTAACCGAGTACGGTAAGGGCGACTATGCTCTAGTAGGCAACAAGATAATCTATCGCTCGGTCTACGCCTTTGTCCTAGCTACTAAAGACTACGCATAGATAGTCGGATTAGAGGAGGTACGCCTTAACCTATCGCTCTACTTTCGCGATATAGCCTAATCGTAGTACTAGGCCTAGATCGCCGACCGTGACCATCGTTATCTTAGAGGCGATAGAGGAATTAAAAGATAGGAAGAACGGCTCGCTAAGCGCTAGAAGGTCTCCCTAGTTAGGGCGATAAGAATGCTCGACTAGTAATCCTATAGCTAGAAGGATGTTCGGGCTAGGAGATCGATTATAGACTACATCGTTACTACGATGCGACTAGCGGGCGACGTAGGGTTTAGCGAGGAGCTCTAGGTACTCTAAGTATATCGCCGCCTAGAGCCGCGCTTCTAAGAAGCCTTGTTTGAACTAGACGAAGATACAACGACCGACGAATTCGTTACGGTCTATGAAAAGAAGTTCTACGTCTAGGAATAGATAGCAAACGGAGTAGGTAAGGCCCGAACGTAACCTAATCGTACTAGGAACGGTCGTAATTTTCTACCGCGAGCGGCCAATAGTAGCTATAGATAGAGGGAGAATTCTAATCGGGCCGAGGCGATAGGTAACTACCCTAACCCCCGTTTTCATACTAATAGATATAACTAGTAGAACAATCGCTAGGAACTAAACGCAAGCGGGTAGCAAAGGAGGATCTTCCTACTAAGAGATCCAAAATAGATCGAGAATAAATCCCATAGCGTAAATAATACTAACCTAAGGCTACGCTAGGGCGACCGTCGCGAGCAAGCCTACTTTAGTAAGGAGTATCAAGCCGGATAGGCACTAGATCGTTACGCCGGGTCGCCTAACGGGGATAATACCTAGCCGGAGTACTAGGGTACTAAGGCATTGGAAGATTACTAGCTACAACCCGATCGGGAATAAGGACATTTCGGCGACGCTAGCTCGGATAGTTACTATACTAATCCGTATTATTCAGATTATAGAGCGTACTTCGGTAGGGTAGGAACTCTACTATCGATAGCCTCCTAAAAACCTAGGCCATTATCGCTACCGAAGACTAAGATACCTATAGCCGTTCGGCTATTCGTCGTATCTAGGTACGCCTACAAGATCTACTACCTAGGCTTCGCCTTAGGCAACCTCCTACATACGTACCTAAAACAAGGCCATAGGGGGAAAACGGCGCCTACGCTCCTAGTATAGTAGAGGCTACTAGCTTACCCCGATATCTAGAGATCGATAGCCCCGCCTTCGACCTAACGTAGCTACGCTTTCCGCAATTTCTAATACATAACGTTCCCGTCTCGATTCACGCCTAGAGGTACGACTAAGTAGATCTGCTTAGATACTAGCTATACTATAACGATTAGCGAGAAAGCGTTTGTACTTAGATAGCGCCCTAACATCGAGGTACTTTAACTACGTAAGCTACTCGAGATCGGAGGGATTACCGGCGCCTAGGCAACCTTAGAATATGTTCTTCTAGAATTCTTCGTCCCGGCGGTCCTACCTAACGGCAAGGTAGTCCTAGGCCATATAGTACGGGAAGTCTACTTAGTACTAAAGCTAAGGGCCAAAATCCTACTTGGAATGGACTCGATTACTATTAAGGGAATGAAAATCGATGTACTAATATAGAAGGTAACCGTGTCTAGCTAGGGCAACGCTAGCTTCGAAGTAGTAGTTAAGCGAAAGAAGGGCAAGCTAGTCCTTAATCGTCCGGTTTGCGTCGCTAAAGATGTTACCTTACTACCTCGCATAGTTACGATAGTACCGATCTAGTATACTAGGGATCTCCTATAGCGCCGCCATTTTATACTCGAAGGAGGCGTAATACTATAACTACACGGATCCGTATAAGGATTGTTAGCTAGCTCGCCACTATTGGTGTCTATATATAACTAGATAGTCGATACTAATTTCTCCTATACCTAAGTACGTAACGATTCTATATAGAGCGTACGGATTAGGGCTAGCTAGCGGGTAGGAACCCTACTAGATAGCTCCTTCGAGGGCGCATTTCATGTCGATGTAGGCGACTACGGTCTAGCGGCTCTTAACCCCAACGCTCTAATAACGGTAGTAGAGCTAGAACGAAAACACTCCTTAGGGATTACGATCTATAGGGAGCCCGATCGAGCCGATGAAATCGCGTTAGTAGTCGAAAAATATCTACGACTCTTTACTAATCGCTACACGATCGTAGACATTCCGGAGTTAGAATTCATGCCTATCCCTATAGTACCTAACTACCTCGATAAGCTTCCGCCGCCTAAGGTAATTAACCTAGGAAAGCGAGACCGGGAAGTAGTCGACAAGATATGCGAGGATTTATACGATTAGGGCAAGATGCAATTCACGACTAAGCTAACTCCCTTCGGGTTTCCGGTATTCGTAGTCTAGAAGACCGTTCCCGATAGTAAAGGGGGATTAATCGATAAACCGCGAGCGGTCGTAGACATCCGGGGCCTTAACCGGGTAAGTATTCCCGATAGCTACTAGATTCCCCTTTAGGTAGATCTGTTTAGTCTCCTCGTCGGCTATAACTTTATTAGTACGATAGACTATCTTACCTTCTTTTACTAGTAGGGAGTATAGAAGGAGGATCGCTATAAGCTAGCGATCAATACCTACTAGGGGTAGGAGTAATTCAATGTCGCTATTATAGGCTATTTAAATAGCGTTTAGTTTGTATAGTACAAGCTAGATCGCATTCTACGCGATTGCCGGGGTTTCGCGAGAGCCTATATCGATAATATCGTAGTATTCTCGAAGATATTAGAGGAGCATCTCTACTACTTAGATACGGTTTTCTACTTACTTAACGCGGTACGAATTAGTATTAGTCCGAAGAAAACCTTCCTAGGGTTCCCGTCTACGACGCTATTAGGACAATACGTTAGCGGTTTAGGCTTAGCTACGAGTAACGAGAAGATAGTAGCGATTACTTCGCTCTAGTTCCCGGAATCGGCCTAGAAATTGGAATAATATATTGGACTAACGAATTAGCTCCGCTAGTACATCCCCTACTACGCCTAGATAGCGGCGCTATTATAAGCTAAAAAGACGCGATTGCTTAAGGGAGCGCCGGTATTAGGGAACGCAAGGAGACGGTATATAGCTATAGCGAAACCGGGCGAGAACCGATAGTAGCGCGAGGAGCTATTAGTAGCCTTTAACTACCTACAATCGATGTTTAGGATACCCGAATTCCTCTACCATTTTGATTATATGCGGCGTTTGTATACCGATATCGATTTATCGAGGGAATTCGGTTACGGTACTATAGTGTACTACGTCGAGGGTAACCTAGACCCTATCCTAGATAATATAGGTAAAGCCTAATTGTTCCTACGTTATTATATATAGCCGATATTGTTCCTTAGTCGCGGTCTTAGCGACGCGGAGAAGCGATATTAGCTAACTAAACTCGAGTACTCGGGTATCGTTTAGATAGTAAAGAAGATCGGCTACCTTATATAGGCGTCCGCGCATCCTACAACGATCTTTATAGACTATTACGCCGCGGTAGGACTTACTAACGCCGTTTCGATAGCGACGACGACCGATACGGATAAGTAGAATCTCAAATTAGTAAGAGTATCGATGTTTCTCTCCCAATTCCGTATTAATATAATCTATAGGCCTAGCCGTATCCATCTAGTACCGGATGCTCTAAGCCGTCTACTAGGGAACATAGAGGCGCTAAAGGAAAACCTAGAAGCGGAGAATCTCGATCCCTTCTCGTACTACCTCGATAGCGAGCCGGTAGCGTCGTTCTACGCGATACTAGTAGAAATGGACCTAGATTTCAAGCGCCGCCTTGCTCTAGCTTACGAGCACGACGAGTAATAGGCACTAGTATAGCGATTAGTACGTAGGGTACGGGCTCGAAACGCTCTAGAACGGATGTATCTAGAGGGGATCGATATGCCCGCTATTACAAAGGACCTAGTACTATATAATAAAGGCAAAGACCCGTTCGCCGGTAATGAGTTTAATAATCCGCTAGGCATTAAATTCTTTAAACGCGATAACCTACTCTACTACCGCGAATTGATAGCCGGCCGTAAACGCTTATACATTCCATAGTCTATAGTTAAAGAGGTATTCGAGTAGGCCTACGACGAACGATATTACTAGGGCTTTTATCGTAGCTATAATCGGCTCTAAGCCTTATTTTATATCTATAGCATAAGTAGGAAACTACGCAAATACATCGAGTATTGCTACAAATGCCTACTTTTGAGAACGTAGCGACATGCTCCGTATAGCGAACTATAGCCGATTCCCCTAACTAGCGGCATTTACTATACCGCTACGATCGACCTCGTAACGGTACTACTCCCTAGCCCGACCGGCATAGACGCTATCTTAACGTCTACGTATAAATTTAGCAAGAAGGTCGCTATCGTATAGGGCCGCGAGGATTAGGACGCTTTATAGTAGGGAATCGCTTAGATCGACTACTTGTACCTAATAGATATAAGCTTTCTATTAGTCCTAATCGGGAATCGTAATCCTCGCTAGCTATTAGGGTTCATGAAAGGGATATTTTCGAGGCTACGCGCGAAATTACTTACATTAGTAGTATACTACCCCTAAACCGATAGCTAATCGGAAAGGACTAACTAGATAGTAGAGATAGTACTATAGTTCTAGCTCTTAGAGTATCCCGAAGGCGATTAGACGTAGTATTTACTACTATTACAAGCTACGCTAAACAACTCACGGAGCGCTACGACCGGCTAGTCTCTAAATAAAATCGTAATAGGAATCAAGACGAATCTAGACCTAGTAGCCAATCTCGAGGACTACCCGTACGATCGCGCTACCGAGTAGGGACGGATCTAGAAGGAGGTCTACGACGCGATCGCATAGGCCGCGGCTAAGATAAAAGATAGATATAACGGAAAACACAAGCCGTTAATACTACGACCGGGCAATAGGGTTATGTTACGTCTATATTCGGGCTACGATTAGTCTAGCTACAAGGTCTAAGGCTAAACGTATAAGTTTGGCTATCGCTACGAGGGACCCTTTAAGGTACTAGAGCGAATCGGTTAGCTAGCATATCGCCTTGAATTGCTACCGGTTATGAAAATCTATCCGGTTATCTCGATCGTATACCTAGAGAAGGCCCCTTCGGGCCTAGATCCGTACGGGCGCTAAACAAACTACGATCCTCTACTAGTTATAGCGGAATAGGGGCTAGGCGTCGCTAACGAAGGAGACTCGTACGAGATCGAGAGACTAGTAGGTAGATATATAACTATTCGACGCGGATAGCTAGTAACCTAATATCTAGTTAAATGGTTAGGGTATAGCGACACGAATAACGTATAGTACGATCTCAACAATCTCGAAGTAGCTCAAGACCTAGTCGACGCGTATAACCGGGTATATCTAGTAGAGGAATAGCGGCTAGTACCGGGAGTGTAAAAGATTGTCTAAAGAACTCGAGCCCGCTAGCCTTTTTTAGACGAGCTCTAACGATCGGATGTCTAGCGCCGTAGATCTATTCGTACCTATAGCAATGCGGCTCGTAGCGATGCGACTCCGAGCGAGTCGTAACTACTAATTCGACCTAGCTACCCTATTACTATGTATTCTATATTATGCGGTTTAGCGTAGAATTCCTATCTTCGGCTACCCGGTAGATCCTACGGGTACTCTAGCGATTCGGCCTACTCGGCACTATTAATATATAGCCTATTTAGGAAAGTAGTCGACTACTACCGCTAAATATACAATCTATTCTAGAATAGCGCCTACCTTCGCATCCTTTCGCTACTCTTGCGCATTCGATAGTACTACGTAACTACTATTATTAGCGATACCGATAAGGCGCGTAGCCGGTCGCGTAAATGTTATCTAATATCGACGATTCCGACGATAATAGTACGCTACGAGGCGACCTAGGCACAAATGGCGGCAATCCTAAACTAACCTTAGGTAGTCGGCGCCTTAATAGGCTATAAGAGAGAGAGAAGTAGGTACTTATAGCTTGCGCGTCTCGGGCCGTTAGAACGGAGTTTACGAGAACCTAAGTTCGGGATTTCGTATACGAGAACTTTCTAGCGCCTACTCGAGACGTAGTAGTCTAGATAGGAGACTATGTAGGAAATAGGTTACTTAGAGAGGTTATGAGGAACGGCTCGGTATAGGGCTAGGTACTTACTAGTAACGGTTAGGAAGCTTACGAGGCCTATAGCCGAGGCTAATTACTAGTATACTACGATAATGAAAACGAATAGGACGACGATAGCCGGGGCTAGGACGCGACCTACTACGCTACCTACCTAAATGAGGTAGGTAACCTCTAGACGTGCTATAGTATAGGTCGATTCGACCCCGTTTAGCGCCGCTATATAGCAAATAAGCGCTTAATGCTCCTAAACGTACGCTTGTTACTACTAAACGACGCTACGTTCTTATACCTTGTTAACGCTATACCTATAGTAATCGCCGTAGCGAACCTAATGTTCGCCTTTACGAAATCGGTATAGAAAGGCGTCGTAAGAATACTTACTTCGAGATAGGCTTGGAATAATGCACTAGCTAAAGAGCTTTTCCTAGACAATAACGACATCTACTACGGCTACGAAGTCTTCTAGGCTATTAATCGAATCGCGGCTATAGGACGTTTCTATCTTAACGAATAGGGATTTGATCTCAAAGGTATAGACGATAGCTAGGTAGTGTAGATAGACGGCGAGTATATATAGCGGTAGCGCCTAAATTACGCCTACCTTCGTAGCTACTCTAATAACGCGCCTTATCCTCTATAGTATAAGATATACGACCCCTCCGAGGATACGTAATTAGAGGTAGTAGCTACTTAGGGGAGCCGAGATTTAGCGGTACGGGAGGCATTAGAGCGCGCTACCTATAAAGCTCGTAGACTTCGCGAGGAAGTAGAGGGAGTCCTAGGCAATAGAGCTAGTAACGTAGAGGCCGTTTTAGAAGCGGGTAAGGCCGGTATAGACGTAGGTAGAGTAGTTACTAGTACGGAACCTAAAACACTAGCGCTACCGTAGAGAATTTCTTTACCTTTGTATTAGAATTCGCCTTTACCGGAATAATAATAACTACTATCTATAGCACGATTACTATCGCCGCTAGTAGGAGATAATCTACTATAGCCCTATCGCCGTAAGGTACCTCTACTACCGAAGTTAGCGCGTTGCAAGACGGACGCTAATACGCCGTATTCGGCTAACTATAGCTTCAATTTGCTAGCGACGCTACCTAGTCCCCCTTACTACTAGCTCTAGCATGATCGCGACTTTACCCAATACTAGCGACTACTAACCCTCTTGCGCTACCGTTAGTACGTCCGCTAGGACGAGATACTAGAATAGGCGTATATACGCTAGCTCTAAGAGAAACTCGCGTACGATAAGCTAGCTCGCGAAATCCTTAAGTATAGAGTCGAGAGCGATAAGCGCTTCTATAGCGACGATTAGTACGACCTAGCTAAGAGCATCTACGACGCGCGGTACTAAACTAACGCCGACGGCTACTAACCTATCGCCTTCCGCCTAGCTATCCTAAGAGATTAGCAAATCGAGTACATTTAGGCTCGCCTTAAGCTCTACCTACTTTACGTCTAGCTTACCGCGTACGATAATCGTACTTAAATCCCTCTCGAGCTATACCATTATATAGGCCAAGGCGAATACGACCTAGCGGCTACCCTTTAGGAGCGATAGTACGATCGACCTAACTTTACCTTTCGCCTCTCTTACGATTAGCGGCTTGCTCTCGATTATTCTATCTTCTACGTACCTAATTAGCGAATATACCTATACTATCTATACGTCGACGTTCCCGATAGTAACCTATAAGAGGAACGCGCGCTTATCGCTATCTACGAGCGCCTCGCCCTTACTACCTATAGTAACCTACGCGATTTCTACGGGCTAGATATAGCATTCGGCTCTACATTACTACGACTAGTTACCTACTACGGTTATGTATTGCAAAACGTAGCTATCGCGCCTACGAATTAGTAGTTCGACGAAGTCCGATTTTTCAACTAGCCTACCGCTATCCGGCATCGCGTAATAGGCTTAGCCGTACGTTATCAAATCAAGGAGGAGGCTATAGGCCCGAATTTAGTTTACAATACCGGAGCGATCTTAGCCTAGTATGTACGCATTACCGACGCTAAACGTTCCGCTACAATTATGAGTAATAGTAGACTAGCGCCTTACTCCCGCTACCCTAGTACCGGCGGCGATACGACATATCCTCTTCGCAATGAGAAGCGTTAAGTTAGCTAGAAGGTCCTACCTAAGCCTAGCTATAAGGTTAATCTTACTACCGCGCTAGTAGTATTTTTCCTATTCGACCCTATTATAGGGCGTCTTACTACCGCGCAATTACTACCTAAATACGCTTAACTTAGCGATCGTTAGGTGTTTTAGCTCATGATTATAAAGGAAGCTAGCCTTTTTAGCGCCGAATTCCTATACAAGTACTAGGCGTCTACCTTTAACGCGAACGGTCTCCTAGTATAGTACCGTCGTTAGCTAGGCGAGCCCGCTATTACCTAGGACATCGAAGATTACTACTAGCGCTACGTTAGTATACACAATATCTATACACTTCGCGGCGAAGGTTACATAGCCGATCTCGTTCCTAAGGAGGAGATATACGATACTACGCCGATATACGAATCAAATGGATATCTATGGGTTACGGTAGATAGTAAGAAGTACATAAGCTATACTAAGGCTAAGAAGATCTACCCTAAGGTACTTGTATTAGACAAGAGCTTAAAAGTCGATTTCGCTATAATTGTTTAGCTAGCTTTCCGCGACGACGACTACCGTAGCGAGGCTTTTATAATATACATAAACATAATATGCGTAGGCAAGGTTCTAAAGGGCTTTACGTTCCCTAATACGGTACGCGACGATTAGTAGAGCGACGAGATTCTAATAAAGATATAGGTAGTTCCTAATAACTTCGTACTAGTCGCCGTCCGCACTAATACGATATACTACCTTAGCTAGATCAATGAGACCCTAGAGTAGTACAACGTCGCTATGTCTTAGAACCTAGTCTCTTCTTTCCTAATTCCTAACGATGCCTTTACGCCTAACAAGGACAACGTCGCTAACGCCCTCTAATTTAGCAAAGTCCTACTACGCGCTATAGACGCTACCGAGATCTATACGCGTAATAGACGCGATTATAGACGCGGCTTGCTAGATAGCGACGACATGCTAGAGTACGGCAACCCTATGCCTACTCGTACGCGTAATAGAGCTAGTCGTAGACGCGATTCGGTAGGTAGTAACGATACGCTAGATAGCGGCAATCCGATACCTAATGGCGGCAATCCTATACGAGTTAGTAGTAAGCTAGTACGCGTCGCGCGATTGGACGATATTACTAAGGCTATAGCCGACGTATTAGACAACCTACCTACCCCATTGCCGTCGGCACCGACGATGCCGTAGCCGCTAGCTATAGGCGTTACTACCCGAATATAGCTTGTCGCAAACTAGACCGCCCTTACTAATCGTATATCTAATGTCGCCGCTTTGAAGTTATACCGCTAGGCTAAGGGTCTCGAAGACACTATTACCGCCCTATTCGCTTAGAGAGACGCCCTACTCCTTACTATAGTATAATAGCGCTCTACCGCCTATATTCTACTCGAGATAGGCAAGTAGTCCCTTAATCTACTAGCCGACGACTACGTTAATATAGGTAACGGAGGCGTAGTACTATAGTTGGCGAGCGTGCTAGACGATGCGCTCACTATCCTAGGTAGTATAGGTAGCGCTACCGGTACGGAGTTAGTAGATATCGAGGCGATTACGGATCGCTACCTCAAGAGCTAGGCAAACGAAGCATAGGCATTCCGCGACGATAGGTCTATCGATATAGGCGAGATAATAGACCTTCTCTTGCCTAACGCCTAGCTCGATACCGTATAGCTACTAGCCGTTACGATAGTACTATTCAACGCAATAGCCGGCAAGTTAGATATCAAGGCTCTAAGCAAGCCGATGCCGCTACTACGCGTTGCTAGCGCCGAGACGCTAGTATAGTCGCGTAAGCGCCGCCGCGTAGAGATAGAGGCTATAGGCCTATCGCTATCGATACTATCTACGCTAGCTACACGCGGCCGTCGCTAGATCGCTACGATTCCGAGCTTGGTCGTCGCCGCTCGCCGCCGAGTAGTTAATACTATAGGGTAGCGATGCGACTACTAATACTACCGCGGCGATTACATTATACATTAGTACGTTTACTCTTCGATTTTGTTTTGTTGCAACGAGGATGTATAGGTCTTTCCTATTAGGGGGGAGACTGTTACGGTCCGGCCTAGTATCGGCACGATACTAGGATATCTTGTACCTATAGAACGTAGTTTAGACAATTAATCAACTAGCATACTAACCATTACGATCGTCCCGTTCCTACGGTGCCTATTATAAACTACCGTACCTAGGTAGTAGTAGCTAGTTAGGAGGCGCTAAAACCCCCGAGGACAGTAGTTAGAGTCTACATTACGGACCTATAGGAGCAAAAGGAAATCCAAGGACTCTTAGGGAAAGAGATTATAGAAAGAATTATAGTTAAGGAGGTTATTAGGGCTAGGAACGAAGGGAAAGGGGTAATCAAGCTATTTATAGCCTAGAAGTAGGACAAAAAGAAGCTAGAAACACAAAAAGAATAGATAACTAAGATAGGGAAAACTATAAAGGTCTCCTAATAGTAGTTCATAATTATAGCCTATAGTATAA
>LFZO01001027.1:0-13716 GCA_001578225.1 Pseudocercospora musae | reverse complement strand
GGCTTGTCTCTTATTGTTTCTTTATAATCTTTGCTACGGCTATATTAGCTACCTTCGTAATCATGTAGCTTGCCTAGTTATGGATTGCTTTTAGTCCTCTAAGGAGCTCTAAGATTATTATCTTATATGCCCTCTTAGGGGTTTTCCTATCTTCTACCTTTAGTACCTCCTCTACCCTAGTATATAGTACTTTCCATTCGTCCTCCCTCCCTTCCTAACTGTTTTCCCTTCGTCTCTAATTGTTCGCTACTATCTGTTCATTCTACCGATTCTACTATATAATAACGAAGAGTTTTCGTATAGTAACTAGCTATATAAGGTAGTTAGATAACTATATAACCTCCTAGCGTAAGTAGTATCTAAAGATAAGTAATTATCCGAGGATAACTATTAGGCTCGAAATAGTTTAGAAAGAGGTATACTAGGATAATATCGAAACTATTCTAGTAGTCGGTAAAAGCCTTAATTATAGTAGAGATATTTGTCTTCCGAATATTGCCTCGCTAGTAGTAATAGCTACGTAGTTCTAGGAAGTAGTAGTAAAGCTTAGTATCTACCTACGCGAGTAGTGCGCTACTTACGTTAGTAAAGAATATAGGAGGATTCTTCCTACTAAGGACTTTATAGATAAGTAAGCTAGCGAGACTAGGTCTACTTATAACGTCGAGTATACTCTCGCCTCGCTAAATGCCTATAAGCCTTACTATACGCTAGTAGGACTCTACTCTACTCTAGTATTCCTCTATATACTACGTAGTAGAGCTAGGAGTAGTATAGTAGCTAGTAGTCGGCTTCGTTATATTATAATAGTATTCCTAAAGCGTTATATTATTAATAGTCTATACGATATGTAAACTTAATAGTACCGCTATTATAAGGGCTTCTAAGGAGAGAGTTAGTAGACTAGAAATACTCTATAGAAGGTCTAGATAGAAGTATACTTACTAATCGTTACTAGGATTAGGAAGAGGTAATAGATAGAAGGTACTAAAGGTCCTAAAGAGGATATAATAGTATAAAGGCTAGAAGAATAGTTAGAAAAGGTATCTAAGAGGACTAACGGTAACTAACTATACTTAAGGTTAGTTAGTAGTAGTAGAAAGAAGAGAGGTTTAATAATCGAGGTTAAGGTTCCTAAAGAATACTAGTAGTTAGCTCGAGCGCCTAATAAGTAAGGAAAGCTACGAGATAGTAGTAGTAGTATAATATAAAGATTATATAGTAAGGGAATAAGTAAAGGATCTAGTCGAAGAGGAAAGCTACTAGGCTATAGTAGTAGTATAACGTAAGGATCGTATAGTAGGGAAATAAGGAAAGGATCTAGTCGAAGGGAAGAACTACTAGGCTATAGTAGTAGTATAATATAAAGGTCGCGTAGTAAGGGAATAAGTAAACGATCTAGTCGAAGGCGCTAGTAACGATCTAATATTAGTCGAGACTTATAGAAGGTACTAGTAACGATAAGATTATAGATAGAGATACTAGAATTACGATTAGGTTTAGAATCGAACCCTAACTATTATTATATAGTAGGGTTCGTTCTAATATCTATTACTATAATAGGATAACTATTACTATTGATATTATTATAATAGACCGATTTAACTATACTTAGCTATTATAGTTCTTCTAGTAATTACCTCTATTCTACTTCCTTAGAACTATTACTCTTAATATCTTATAGATAGATAGCTCGAGCTCTTCGACCTATTCTAGTCCTTCCCTCTATAGCTAACTTATTAGTTAGTATTACTTAGCGATACCGACTAATAACTAAGCTATCCTAGCCCTAGTCCTTCCTCGCTATCCTAGCTATACTCCTTTCCCTTATAGCTAACTTATTAGATAGTATAGCTTAGCGATACTAACTAATAACTAAGCCCTCCTAGTCCTAGTCCCTTCCTACTATCTTAGCTATACTCCTTCCTCCTATAGCTAACTTATTAGTCGGTATAGCTTAGCGATACCGATTAATAACTAAGTCCTCCTAGTCCTAGTCCCTCCCTCTATACTCGCTATACTCCTTTCCTATAATCTTCCTAAGTAGAGGTATAGATAGTATACTAAGATAGTAGTTAGTAGTCTATCGATAGATAGTAGTAGATTAGTCGATAGGTAGTTAGTAGATATAGTTAGGGATCGGGTTAGTTAGTTAGTAGTTAGTTAGTAGTTAGTTAGTAGTCGGTTAGTAGTTAGTTAGTAGTTAGTCGGTAGTTAGTTAGTAGTTAGTTAGTAGTTAGTTAGTAGTTAGTTAGTAGTTAGTTAGTAGTCGGTCGATAGTAGTTAATAGTTAGCTAGTAGATAGTTAGTAGTTAGCTAGGAGATAGTTAGTAGTTAGCTAGGAAATAGTTAGTAGTAGTTAGTAGTTAGCTAGTAGGTAGTTAGTAGTTAGCTAGTTAGTCCTATTCTAGTATTCTCTAATTCCTAACTAGGAGGCGACTACTACTAGTTATTAGTATAAGGTTACGCTATACTAGGATACTACCTATCTACCTAAACGTATAGCGAGGCTCGTTATAGATCTCTATAACCTTCTTACCTATAGACGTATCTACTATATAGCCTAGTATAGAGGGCAATATCGTATTAATAGCGATCCTATTAGGGAACGTAGTCTAGGAGGCGCTAACAATCTAAAGATCTAAGTCTAAGAGCTAAATAAATTTAGTTAGATAAATTAGTATAGTAGCTATCTTAATAGGACGAACTATAAAGAAGAAAAGAAGGAAGCCTTAGAGAGAGATCCTTCCTCTAAATACTCTATATCGCGCTTACCTTTACTTACCTAAGATAGGTTAGTCTACTTATTTACTATCTAGGATCCTTTTACTAAAGTAATCCTATCTTACCTATCGCTCTCTATACGCGTATCTATATTCTACTTATCTATACTATTCTAAATCGTCTTATTTAGTATAGATCTATCTATTAGTTATAGAGATATACTTTGTCTAAAGTACTAGCTAGAGGGGAGGTCTAGCTTTAGTATAGTATATCTAGTCTTAGTACTAAGATAAACTAGTCTAGACGTTATCCTATAGTATAGAGGCTACTATTAGCTACTTTTATATAATAACTTAGATTCCTAGATAGCTACTATAATAGATCCGAGCCTACGAGACTACCGTCTTATTAGATATATTAACTATAATAGTTTATATTTAGGACGTACTAGCGATATTATAGTAGTAGATACCTTACTCTTCCTAGATCTATACTACGAATCCTTTCGGCCTAAGATAGCTTAGATACCGGCTATAGAACGGGCTATATAGAGCGATATTATAATAACTTATCTAATAGTAATACTAAGCGTTACTAGGTAATAACTTATCCCTTATACTAGGAAATCTTCGACTTCGTATAGGCGAGTAGGGAGTACTCGTAGTCCCTATCTAAGGAATACTCTAGCCTTAGATATATAATCTCTCCCCTAGTAGCTCTATACTAGGCTACCTACTACGCCCCTAGCGTTAGACCTCTATAGCTACTATATCCTTAACTATAGAGAGGGATAGTAAGGTAAGTATCTACTATCCTTTACCTCTATCTAATCCTACGCCCTATTTCGCTCTTCCGAGTTACTAGTTAATAGGATAAATAAAACCCTATTTGTATTTCGTTTATTAAGACTCCGAAGGAAGTATAGGTAGCGTATTCTCGAGATTCTCTTTCTTCTTTTCGATACTATTCTTCGCTATATTAAGCTCCTTCTAGACTATCTCGTATCTATTTATAATCTTTACTTTAATTATTAGTTATAGTATATCTCGTCTATCTTTTAACTCCTATTCGAGGCTATTATAGAGGTACGTTTTATAGACTTCGTAGAAGAGCGACTAGATATACTATTATCTATTAGTAGCGATATACTCTAGATAAGATAGCTAGCTACGTCCTCTATATAGGACCTCTCTATCTATCGCGTCCTTAACTATAGAGAGGGATAGAGAGGTAAGTATTCGCTATTCTTTATCTCTATCTAACCCTATACCCTATTTCGCTCTTCTAAGTTACTAGTCGATAGGATAAATAAAACCCTATTTGTATTTCGTTTATTAAGACTCCGAAGGAAGGATAGATAGCGTATTCTCGAGATTCTCTTTCTCCTTTTCGATACTATTCTTCGCTATATTAAGCTCCTTCTAGACTATCTCGTATCTATTAATAATCTTAACTTTAATAGCTAGTCGTAGCTAGCCTAGTCTATCTTTTAGCCCCTATTCGAGGTTATCGTTTTAGCGTACTTTATAGGCTTCGTAGAAGCTAGACTTCGTCTCCTAGTTATAGTATATCTAGTCTATCCTTTAATACTTAGTCTAGGTTATTATTAATCTCTCTACCTTTCTACTTTACGAAGTCGAGGACCTCTTCTCCTTTTATCTAGCTAACCCCGACCTTGTTACTAGGAAGCTCGATAAATATAAGATCTATAGAGGATAAGGTCTATAATATATAGTACTTACTATAACCTACTAGGTCTACGATAGGAGGCGCTAGACCCTATAGTCGAGACTATCGTAGGACTAATACCTTATAGCGTAGCTCCTTCCTTATAAGAACCTATCCTTAGGACTATCTTAAGGCGTAGTAGATAATCTAGTATCCTTACTATCGCTATCTTCGATTATAAATTAGATATCGATTCTTCGTAGAGCTATCCTAAACGATAACTCTATAGATATAGTTTATATCTATATCCTTACTTTAGTAGAATAGTATCTTAATTCGGCGTCTTAGATTGGATTAGGGTTTACGTAATAATAACTTATCTAATAGTAATACTAAGTAATCCTAGATAATAACTAATTACTTATACTAGGAAATATTCTACTTCGTATAGGTAAATAGGGAGTACTTATAGTTCCTCTTAGAGGAATACTCTATCCTTAGATATATAGCTATCGACGACGTCCCTAGTATTAGACCTCTATAGCTATAACGCCCTCGACTAGGGAGAGGGCTAGCGAGGTAAGAACCTACTATCCTTTACCTTAGTCGTATCCTATAAGGAGTACTAAGGATAGGCGTAAGATAGACCGATCCGATATCGAGAAATTATCTATACTAATCTTAGTAGTAGAGCTAGAGGTACTACTAGCGGCGCCGAGCTAGTAGGCCTTAAGCTAAAGATACTATAGTAGTAATAACCGATAGCTCTAGATAAGATAGCTAACTATGCCCTTAGCGTTAGACCTTTATAGCTATTACGTCCCTAACTAGGAAGAGGGCTAGCGAGGTAAGAATCTACTATCCTTTATCTCGGTCGTATCCTATAAGGAGTACTAAGGATAGGCGTAAGATAGACCGATCTAATATCGAGAAATTACCTATACTAATCTTAGTAGTAGAGCTAGAGATACTACTAGTAGTACTAAGCTAGTAGGCCTTAAGCTAAAGATACTATAGTAGTAATAACTAATAGCTCTAGATAAGATAGCTAACTATACTCTCGGTATTAGACCTCTATAGCTATTATATCCTTACCTAGAGAGAGGGCTAGCGAGGTAAGAGTCCGCTATCCTTTATCTCTACTAAACCCTAATATAGAGTAGCGAGCCTAGATATAAGATAGACTAATCTAATATCGAGAAATTACTAATACTAATATTAGTAATAGAGCTAGAGGTACTACTAGTAGCGCTAAGCTAGTAGGCCTAAACTAGAAGATACTAACCCTAAATAATTAACGACTCTAGATAACGTAGCTAACTACGTCCCTAGTATTAGACCTCTATAGCTACTACGTCCTTAACTATAGAGAGGAATAGGAAGGTAAGAATCCGCTATCCTTTACCTCTATTAAACCCTACGCCCTATTTCCCTCTTCTAAGTCGCTATTCGATAGAATAAGTAAAATCGTATTTAAATTTCGTTTATAAGGAAGTATAGGTAAGATACTCTTTCTCCTTCTTAATACTATTCTTCGCTATATTTAGCTCCTTCTAGACTATCTCGGATCTATCGATAATCCTAACGTTATTTACCGGTTATAGCGTATCTAGTCTATCTTTTAATACTCGGTCGAGGTCGTTATTAAGGGATATTATATAGGCCTTATAGAAGATCTCTATACCTTTCTATAATACGAAGTCGAGGACCTCTTCTTCTTTTATCTAGCCGATTCCTATCTAGTTAGTAGAGATATTCGATTACGTAGTACTTACTATAATCTATTAAGTCTACGAGAGGGAACGCTAGATCCTATAGGTAAGACTATCGAGGAACCGATACCTTATAGTATAGCTCCTTCCTCGACTATCCTAAGGTATAGTAGATAATCTAGTATCCTTATCGTCGCTATCTTCGATTATAAATTAGGCGTTAATTCTATATTAAGCTATTCCGAAAGATAACCTAATAGATATAGTTTAAGTCTATATACTTACTTTAGTAGAATAGTATCTCAATTCTATATCTTAGATAGGATTTCTATAATATAGCTTAGCTACTAGCTATAGAACGGACTCTATAGGATAACGTTATAATAACTTATCTAATAGTAATACTAAGCGTTACCGGATTATAACTAATTACTTATACTAGGAAACATTCTACTTCGTATAGGTAAGTAGGAAGTACTTATAGTCCTAATCGGAGGAATACTCTATCCTTAGGTATATAGCTATCGATAACGTTTCTAGTATTAGACCTCTATAGCTATTATGCCCTCGACTAGGAAGAGGATAGCTAGATAAGAATCTACTATACTTTCCCTTAGCTAAGCTCCCTATAGAGTAGCGACGATAGGCGTAAAATAGACTAATCTAATATCGAGAAATTACTAATATCGATCTCTATAGTAGAGCTAGAGATACTACTAGCGATATCGAGCTAGTAGGCTAGAAGTAGAAGATACTATAGAAGCGATAGTTAACGATCCGATTATAGTAGACTAGAGCGAGACTAGGGCGATTTTTATAAATAAAGAAATAAGTTTCTAGATTACCTTATAGCTAGGTACTAAGCTACTATAGGAGAACTAATAATAGCGTAGTATAATTAAATCGCTATTCGAATATAGCCTATACTATAATAGTAGAGAAGTATCTACTATTAAGGATTTAGAGGATATATCTTAGAAATACTAGAAATACTAGTAGCCCTATAAAGATAAGGATAAAGGATAGTATCTTCTCTATATTACTACTTTAATACTAAGATCCTATAGTAAAAGTTAGATTCGAGAGACTTCTTTTTTTTTATCTAATATCGAAATTTATATATTCTTTCTAGTAGCTATCGCGTAGTATACTTTCCTTCCCTCTACTAAGCTCTATATACTATAGTAGAGGCTAGCGCTTCTATATAGTCTCTCTAGTCCTACGAAAGGAGTTCTAAAGATAATATCGAGCTAGAAACGATATTCCTATATAGAAGAGAGGATATAGTACGAAATATATCGGATCCTCTTAATATAGAGTTATATATTATATTATATCTATTTTCGGTATACCTATCCGAATATTTTAATATCTTCTATAATTAGACCTCTTCCTCCTATTCCTATAGTATATAATATAGGTCTAGTAAGGAACGATATTTACTAGGAAGCGCGAGATAATATAGGAATAGCTTACTAATATATATAACTATACTATAGTATAGCCCTAAATTACGATTCCTAGGAGCTATAGGTCGTCGCACTTCTCTTATCTAGTAGTAGTAGGCCCTATAGGATTACTAACTCCTATAGTAGAGAGTTCGAGATATCTAGAGGATTAAAGAAGAATAAGAGAAAGAATAAGATATAGATCAACTAGTTAGCCTTAGAAAAATAGGAGACTATAGTATACCTCTTCGCTATATATAACTATAGAATATATTATTCTAGAGAGGGATATTACTATTTTTCTTTCTAGCTATCGAAAAATAGAAACTAAGGAGATTCCCTATAATTACTACTTCCTACGATCTATAACTACTCCGTATTCTAGCTATAGTACTACTTACGAGCCTTCTTTAGCTTTCTCTATTATATATACTTATAGATAGTTACCTTAATTTCCGAGTCTATAATAACGTTAGAAGATAGTAGATCGGGATAGAGGTTTCGACTCTCTACTAGACTATTATAGCTAGCGTAGTAGTAGGTCTAACTAAGATAGTATATACTATCCTAAGAACTACTACTATTCGCCTTACGCTCTTTATAAATCCCCTTAACGATACTCTTCTATATATAGCCTTTACTACTATAGAATTCCTCGATAATAGAGTAGAGCTTATAAGTATACTAGCGCTATAACTTCTCCTACTCCTAATACTTTCCCTCGTCTCTCTCTAATAATACGAGCTAGTAGAGGATCTCTAATATATTAAAGGTATAGTAGAAGATAATAATATTAAAGTAGAAGGAGGAATCGATACGATTCCTAATCTCTTAGATAGTAGACTACTATACTAACTATTCGTAGTTCTACTTCGATCGATCTCGACTATAGGGATTATACTATTACTATTACTAGAAACTAGTCTTTCGATATATCTCTTTAATCTTAGCTAGGATTACTTTACTATTATAGATATCCTTAAGATAACGATTATAGAGTAGATAATCTACTATAAGGTTAGGATAGCCTTCGAAGTATTTAGATAGAGTAAGTATATACTAGGAGAGTAGTATATTACTAGTAGGTAATAGTTTATTAGAATCCTAGCTACTACTCTATAGAGGACTACTACTAGGACTCGCTAGGCCCTATAGAGTACGAATATCGCTAGGAAAATATACTCGATCCTTATCCTTATTATTCGTTTACGTAATAGCCTTATTATACTAGATATATTCTTAGGTATACTAGCCTAGATCTTAGGACTAGCCTATAGTAGCCTATATATTCGCTACGAGCTACGCCTTTATAAGGCGCTATATAGGATCTATATCTAGGAAGGTTAGATTACGATATAGAGGAGTATTAGCTATAATAGTACTACTTCTAGACGAAGTCGTAGACGAGACTAACGTATATATTATCTACTCTATAACCTATTCGATCGCGTTATAGAAGACGTTCCTCTCTAGCGAGCTAAGAAAGTTAGATACCTAGCGCGCCTATTAATCTATAGCCTTCTAATAGAGGAATAACTCTCCTATATAAGGCGATAGAGACTATTAATAGACTAATAGTACTAACGTAGTAGGAATATCGATTATCTATAGTAGAGATAGATTTAGGAACTAACTCTAATTACTAGAGATAAAGAAGAACTAATAGATACTAAAAGGACTAGAGCTCGATAGTAGGTTTATAGACTATACTAGCTAACTCTAAAGAATAGAGGGAAAGGAGAAAGGATTAGAGCTTAGTAGACTAGAGCTTAGTAATAGGGAGGACTATAGACGAATACTAAAGAAAGGGCTAGTAATCTAGTAGTAAGGATAGGGCGTACTACTATAGCTACTATAACTACTACGATAGTAGAAGCTACTATCGTAATTATTAGAGCTATCTCTATGATCGATTCTACGACTAGTAGAGCTACTATAATTACTCGAATAGGATATATTAAGGTAGAGGATATAGTAAAGGCGAGTTAGATATAGATATATATATATATAGAAGAAGAGGTCGGAAAGATACTTCTAATATATAGTACTATAGTACTAGCTACGTATAGACGATTTCGGATAGTAAAGTAGATAGTAGATATCTATAGTCCTAAACTAAGCTATATATAACGGCTATATATAATAGAAATATATAGTTATTATATAAGGTAACGAAGAGAAATAGAGTTAAAGATTAAAGTAAAGGCGAAACTAACGCTATATAGTATTAATAATCTAAGCGATTCTGCGATCCCTATTTACTATAGCTATATCTATAGGTACGATATATCTCTACTATAGTTAAGATAATAGAGATTAGTATATCCTTAGTAGCTATCGCTAACTATAGGTATAAGGGACCTACTAAGCGAAATCTAGAGTACTCTAGATTTAACTAATCCTTAGCTTTTACGTTAAGGTAGACCTTAAGGAGGAGGCGTAGAGATAGATAGTCTAATCGATAATCTATTCCTATACTATATAGACGTTTAAAATATATTTAGTAGAAGGATTAGGATACTTATAAGATCGAATAAATCTAATAGTATCCTAATCCTCTCTAATCCGAATCCTTTCTAATCCTAATCTAAACCTCCTAATCCTAACCTAAATCCCCTTACCCTAACCCGAATCCCTAATCCCGAGCCTAAAGTTAGCTACGAGATTATTAGAGGAGCGAAGTAGCCTAGAGATAGTAGTAAGGCAATTATAGGTTACAATAAGGTAGCGTAACTATCCTTAGCTTAGACTAATTAATAACTTATTAGATAGTATTACTTAGCGTTACTAATCGATAAGTTAGTATTACGTAATAAATCAATTATCCGCTAAGCTAGTTACGTAATATACCAATTATATAATATACTAATTACGTAATAGCGCTAGGTACGGTATTAATATAACTTCCTTACTATACTTCCTCTATATAGATACTCTACTATATATATATATAATACCTACTATATATATATAATATCTACGATACGTATATCTATATATACATCTAGCTAGATCTAATACCTACGATAGCGGCGAACGTAGTACTAACCTAGATACTATAGTTCCTAGTATAGTTCCTAGATCCGTTTCTCTACTTATAGATTACGTATCTTAATAACTCGATAACTATAGAGGACGTATTCGTAAGACTAATACGTAACTTTCGGTAGATCCTCTATAGCGAGGCGCCTATTACGATAGAGTTCCGATAGAGTATACGTAACGTAGTAGTATCCTAGATAGCTATTAGTAACGCGTATAGCTAGTAGGACCTCCTAGCGCTTATCTAGAGGTCGCTACTACTATAGATACTCGGCCGCCTCGTATTCGTAGAGAAAGAGGATAGGGTAAACGGAATAGATAGGATAGATAGGAAGGACGGAATAGATAGGGAGGATAGGAAGGATAATAGTAGTACTCTAATCCTTAAGCTATAGATATAGTTTCGATAAGGGAAGAGTAAGGTAATAGATAGTCTACTATTCTATAATAATTACTATAGGATAAATATATTAGCTAGAAAATAATAGGCTAACGTAGATAGAATAAGTTATATCTATAGTATAACTAACTAGTAAATAGAGGACGTAGTTATTCTTAACTATTCTATTATAGATATAGATACGTAAGATAATATTAGCCTAATCCTAAGCCTCTAATATATCGAATAAGACCTTAAAGACTACTTAGGTACTTTAGGGAATAGTATTTTATTTCGTACTAGTAGTTATAGAGGAAGATAATAAGTCGTCGTCGAAGTAGTCTAGTTTAATTTCCTTACTAAGAAGTATTATTAGAGGTACTTCGACTACTCGGTCTTTTATAGAGGTAAGCTAATTCGAGCGAGCGATTTGCTTCTAGTACTTTATACTATTGCCTTTCGTATAACGCTAACGAATCGCTATCCTTAATAGTAGTATTCTATTATAGCGATAGGGTTAATCGATCTAGTTAACTATACTAGGCTATTACGATTCTTCGTATAGACCTATAACTCTAAATATCTTCGTATTATTATCCTCTAAATATCTCTAAATTAGCCTCTCTATTTCTCGAGGTAAGGCTTTAGATATCTCGATTATAATAAATTATCTATTCTAATTAAACGCTATACTATATCTACTACTAGTATACTATATAGTTACTCTATTAACTTATAGTCCGTCTTATCTTCTTATCTTTTCGAGATATCTATTAATATCTCGAATCTCCTAGAAGCTAAACTATCGATCGTTATTAAGGTCCTCCTATAGTATATCTTTAGTATAAGCGATTCGATATATCTAGAATAGCGTATTAGAGAGGTATCGACTAGAGTAGAACGGGCCTAATATATACTAAATATAGTACGTAGACTAGCTATTACTATATACGTTCCTAAAGTAGATAGCGTAGACCTTACGCTTCTCCTTAAGGATCTAGAGGAAAGTCTATTATATATAGAGTAGAAATATATTAGTAGGCTTAGATCTAATAGTACCTTCTTTAGCTACGTAGTTATAGATAAGGAGGTAGTATCCTTGCTTACGTAGGAGCTATACGACTACAATAGCCTAAGTATACTATACGTCCTAGCTATACTACTCCTATCTCCTAATAGGATATATAGTAGCTATAGTAAAGAGTACGATCCTTATAGTAGATATACTACTATCTAGTCTCTTAATTTTCGCCTATATAAAGCCTTTAAAAGTGTCGTCTATACTACTATTAAAATCCCCCTTCTACTTCCCTATAGCGAAGCTAATATTATATAGATGAATATAGATATACTTATTTCTATACTAGTACTAGGCTTCTTCCTAAATCTAAGTAAGGAATTAGTCGAGAGCTAGGATCGCTATTAGGGTCTCGGCGTTAGTCTAGCGATAGTCTTACTAGATCTACTAGTATATAGAGCTAGGTTAGAAGAGGAAGGTTTAGGGTTAAAGCTACCTAGTTATTACCTATAATCTAAATAGGTCTAACCTTATTTACTATATTAGAATTTCCTTTAATTAATAGTTAGAATAAGTATTCTCCTACTAACTATATATAGTCTATCTTCCTTAGGAGTACTATAAGGAATTGAGATTGCTTTATATATATATTTATTACTATATACTTAGCTTCTATAGTTAATATAGTAACTAACTTCTACTTCTTACTTATCTAAGAAACTAGTAATCTATAGAGAAAGAAGATACTTCTAAGGATCGAGACTCTATTAGCTTTGTCTATTACATAATTAGAGTCTAAATATCCTATTAGCTTTCCTCTATCCCTCCTAAACATTAACCCTAGACTTAGGAATAATCTTAGGTATCTAGCTAGTTTTCTAAGTACTTTTAGATGTCTCTTAGATAGATCTAGTATATGTAATTCTAATCTTCTAAGGATAAAAGCAATGTTAGGTCTTGTTATAGTTATTAGCTATATCTATATACTATTCTAGCTTTAGTACTTAGTCTTGTTATACCTTTCTTTATTTAAGTTAGATTTTCTTAGACTCTTATAGCTATCAAGTAGTAATAAGGTTAGGTATGTTATAGTAGCTACCTAGGAACCTAAGATATTATATAAAACTAGCTAAAAGTAGCCTCTATGCTATACGGTAACGTCGAGATTAGGTTGTCTTAGCGCCAAGGCCGCACGTACCTTGTTATAGCCTATATAGCTAGACCTCCCCTCTAGCTAGGACTTAGGACAAAGCATATCTCTACAACTAACGGTTAGATTTAGACTAAACAACATAATTCTAAAGCGTACGGATTAGGAGAACTTAGACACGCGTATAAAGAGTATTAGGAAAGATAGGGATACTTAGGTAAAAGGGTCCTAGGTAGTAAACAAATAGACAAACATGTCTTAGGTAAATAAAGGATAGTTAATACGGACAAGCGACAAGCGGTAAGTACGACGAGGTATATTTAGAGGAAGGGTCTCCCTCTAAGGCTTCCTTCTTTTCTTCTTTATAGTTCGTCTTATTAAGATAGCTACTATATTGATTTACTTAACTAAACTTATTTAGTTCTTAGACTTAGATCTTTAGATTATCTACGCCTCTTAGACTACGCCCCTAATATTACGAACTACCTTTCAAAAAGGCGTCGATACCTTTAGTAACTATAGTATCCCTACTCGAACCTTTAGGGAGTTAGGATTAGGTAGATCCGCAAAATCTA
>LFZO01001026.1:3470-19717 GCA_001578225.1 Pseudocercospora musae | reverse complement strand
CTATAGTATTTAACTAAAGATAGGTCCTAACTAGGCTTCGAGTCTTTAGTCTACGTAGGCTTCTTGCCTACTTTCTTATCGTATCCGCCCTACTCCTTACTACTACTATAGTTATTAAGGTAGCGCTTCTTCTTCGAACCGCTATAGTCCTCGTTATCCCGCTCTCGTTTCTTACTAGATAGTCTATCTAGCGTCTCGATACGAGCCGCGAGTTATACTAGTTCCTACCTTAGCTCTAGAATAGTATAGTACTTAACGATAGTACTATATAGCGTAGGCTATAACTTTGCGAATAGGTAGCGTATACGCTACGCCTCGGTATAGTCGCTTAGCTAATCCTCTAGTACTACGAGTTCGAGGGCAAAGTTCTAAACCGTCTAAGTCTTATACTAACGCGCTACCTTATACTCGAGGGTTATATCTAGTATACGATTTATAGGATCTCCTATATAGTTAATATAGAAATCCTTGAAATCCTTATAGATATAAGTACCTAGGTCTTCGAGATCGTAGTTATTATACTACTTCTTATACGTATCTCCTACAAGGTATATAACCCTATATAGCGTCTTACTATAGTTAGTATAATACGCATTTCCTAATAAAGCAAAGATTAAGGCTAGTTCTATTAGGAACCTCCTTGCCTCTTTAATAGTATTATCCCTAAAGGGTTTTAGCTCTTTTAGTCTAGGCTTGCCTATCGTAATATCCTTAACCGTATCTATTACGCTTAGCGTAGGCGCCCCGCTATATACTCGCAATAGTATAATACTAAGACTAGCTAAGAGGGTAGGGTCCTATAGATACTCTCTATAGACCTATTCTTAGAATTACTAGTATCCTAGTTAGAATCTAGCGATACTTAGCGATTAGACTACTCGACGCTTATACTACGCCGAGTACCTACTAGTACTAATCCTACGTCGCGCTATATATATAGCCTAGTATTTTTACGCTCTAGCTCCTAGGCTTAGACTTCTTATTTAAGTAGCTTCTACTTAGCTCTCGAGTACGCGATTCGCTCGTTTAACGTAGCCTACTACTCGCTAAAGGTCGTCTAACGTTCTTTATTCCCCTAGGGGCGATCGTCGTCCGTAGGCGCCGCGGTATTACTACCTAACGTAGTCGGCTCGCTTACGCTCATTGTATAGTATTCTATAGGCTACTATAGGGATAGACTTATTAGAACTATTAGGGGCTAGGTATATAGTAACGTATAGAATATCCGCCTAACCGATGCCTTAGTAGGTAGTAGAACTAACAAGTGCCTCCTAAAAGGATTGCGTAGAGCGCTAGATTAAAAAGGCTATGCGAGTTATATACGTCTAGCGTACGCCCCTAGTACGCGCCGCTTAGTACACTTAGGGCTTAGTAAGAGACCTTACCTTATCGAGGTCCTTATACTATAAGATCGAATACTATAGTTCCTCTCGCGAACTCCTTTTTACTATCGTTAATAGAATTTATTAGAAATAAAGTTAGGGGCGCCGTAAGCTATACTTATTCGAGTATAGTCTAGGTAAGGTAATAGTAACTTACCTATAGCTAGCTATATAGCCGGCTAGCGACCGTTAGATAGACGAAGAATATACTATTACTATTAACTTCTAGTAAGCTATATTACTTACTCGAGCTTACTACTAAGCTAAGAAATCGTATCTATAAATATGCCTTAATAAAGGATCGAAGGGCGCGGTATCTATAATAAACTCTTTCTTACTATTATCGATAAAATTCTTTATATACGACGCTAGAGGCGTCGTAAGCTATACTTGTTCTAGTAAAGTATAAGTAAAGTAATAACTCCTTACCTATAGTCGGCTATATATATAACTAACTTAATAAGATATAGCTATATATCCTCGCTATCTCGATCTATCTGAATCTAGTCGAGGATAAGGTTTATAAGGTACTCGAGGAGGTTGTCGCTATTTAGTCGTAGTAGCGTTTATAAGATCTAGTCGCGAAAGAGCCCTATAGACTTAGTAAAGATAGAAGGCTAGTAGTAATCGGTATAGTAGACGTAGTCTATATATATTATAGTAATCCTACTATACTATGTTTAGCTCTATTAGAAACCTTTCGCCTACTACAAGTTGCTCTAAAACTATAAGATAAGAAACTAGAGGCGTAGTAGGCTATACTTATTCGAGTATAGTATAGGTAAGGAAATAATTACTTACCTATAGCTAGCTAGCTATATACCGACTAGTGGATTAGTAGACTATTTAGACGTCCTAGTAGGTTAGGTATAACCCGAGAAATTAGGTCTAGGTTCGGTGTTACGGTCCGGCCTAGTATCGGCACGATACTAGGATATCTTGTACCTATAGAACGTAGTTTAGACAATCAATTAACTTGCATACCAACTATTACGATCGTCCCGTTCCTACGGTGCCTATTAACTTGGTAGCTTTGCGAGGCTTACGATACGGTTAGCTACTATACTAATCTACCTCTACTACTACCTAAACCGACGAGCTATCGCGATATCGCGCCGATACGGACTAGACAAAGACGATTAGTATAGATCTATACGATCGGCTAGCCAATCTCTACGATCTAGACCTGTTCGACTCGATTCGCGAGTAGCCGGTTTGCTATACTTCCGCGCTAGTCGACGGCCGCCTCTATAGCGCCGCTAGTACTACAATACCCTCCTATATTCGCTTTATCGCGGGTTACCTCTATTAGGGCAACTACGAGTCGGAGTAGGCGGTATAGCTACAACTACCGGTTACAATTTTGATCTAGTACGAGCAAGACCTATTAGATAGAGAGAAGGTACCGGTATTAACACGACTACGGTTCCTACTTCTAATAGGTAGTAAGGGAACCGGATCTTGAATACTAGCTACTCGTTCGTCCTAGATTCTACATCGACAACGTTACGATACTACTAGAAAACCTCTTTAGCTCGGGTCCCGCTTCTAACTCGACTAGAAACGGCACTCCCTTAATCTAGTAGTCTAACTACATCCCCCCTACCGTGGTTTTGGATTACCGGCTATTAAACCGCATATAATATAGATCTATACTTACATCGCGTAATACGTAAGCTATAGCGATACCTTTATAGCCTAGTTAAGGAGTAAGCAAGGCCGTATCGACTTATTAGCGGCTTACGTCCTATACTACTATCCTATCGTAGGGAATCCATAGCCCTTAGCCGCTAAGGTCCAAGAACTAAGCCTATATGTCTTAGATGAGTTCAATTTCCTAGAATAGTAGGTAGTAGACAAAGGCCTACTTACTAGGGCAGTTAAGGAAGTAAAAGCTATACTCCCTATAACCCGCGAGTCGTACTACTATAAGTAATATTATCCCGAAATATACTCCCCTATAGACATCGAGCATGCTAGACTTGCTTAATAGAGCGAGACGCCGACCCGTTCGAGGCGGTCGAGTACGTATTCGCTACGGCTAGAACTACTAGGTATAGGAAATACGCCGATAGCGACCTAGCGGAGAGCGGTATCGCGTTCGTAGGCCCCGTCGTGTTCGCTAGTATCCTAGCGGTCGATAGATACCCTACCCTTAGTATTTTAGCGACGACCTTTACAAGGACCTTATACGTAGTAGATACGTCGTTCGTTACCGTTCAATTCGTCGCTATACCTAGTAGTAGACGACCGTTAAGGCCCTATAGAACGTAATTACCCGCGAGGCCGCCCCGATAACTATAGTAGCGATATACGTCGCTCGCGTTTAGAGGAGATAGAGGAGATTAATCGCGATAATATACGACTCTAGTAGGAACGCCGATAGTTCGACGCTTTAAGATAGTCGGTATAGAAACGAGGCGTCCATTTAGACGATTCCGTAATCGAGTTCCTTTTAGAGTAGGGAATTATACTAGTACCGGAGGACCGGGGATCCTATACTAGGCGAGGCTATAACGAGGATTGTAGTAGGTATAAAAGGAAATTCTACGATTATATAGAAGATTATCTCTACTAGCGCTAGCGTTCCTAGTTAAGGAGAGCTAGACTCGGGTCTAACCGTAGTCGCTACGATTCCCTATAGGACCGTAACGATAGGCGCCCTAATACCCGTCGCTATTACTTGCGTAACTATCGTCGTAGTAATAAGGAGCGTCGCGCCTATAGACCCTATAGTAATGTAAGAGGCCTCGATCTTAATAGCGAGGATAGTAACCGGTCTAATCGCTCTAATCGTAGCGAGCGTCGCATAGGTCGCTACAATAGAAGGGACAAACGCTTCGGAAGACGTAGCTAGCCCCCCTAGGGGTCGCCGTCCTCGTCTAGGAGCTCTATAGACGACGACGGACATAGCCGGCATAGCCGTTGTAGACATTGTAGGACATATCGTTATAGATACTACCGGGATAGATCTTCTTCGTCTTCGGATTCCGAAGAATTAATACATAACTACCCGAAGGCGCGTTTCGACCTATTATACCTAGGATTCTTTAATCCGACGCTAAGTATAACGGAGTACGGTAAGGGCGATTATGCCTTAGTAGGCAATAAGATAACCTATCGCTCGGTCTATGCCTTTGTTCTAGCTACTAAAGACTACGTATAGATAGTCGGATCGGAGGAGGTACGCCTTAACCTATCGCTCTACTTTCGCGGCATAGCCTAATCGTAGTACTAGGCCTAGATCGCCGACCGTAACCGTCGTTATCTTAGAGGCGGTAGAGGAATTAGAAGATAGGAAGAACGGCTCGCTAAGTGCTAGAAGGTCTCCCTAGTTAGGGCGATAAGAATACTCGACTAGCAATCCTATAGCTAGAAGGACGTTCGGGTAGGTAGATCAATTACGGACTACATTATTACTACGATACGTCTAGTAGGCGATATAGGGTTTAGCGAAGAGCTCTAAGTACTCTAAGCGTATCGGTACTTAGAGCCGCGTTTCTAGGAAGCCCTATTCGAGCTAGACGAAGATACGACGACCGACGAATTCGTTATAGCCTATAAGAAGAAGTTCCATGTCTAGGAACAAATAGTAAACAGAGTAGGTAAGGCTCGAACGTAACCTAATCGTACTAGGAACGGTCGCAATTTTCTACCGCGAGCGGCCGATAATAGCTATAGATAGAAGGAGAATTCTAATCGGACCGAGGCGATAGGTAACTACCCTAATCCCCGTTTTTATACTAATAGATATAACTAGTAGAGTAACCGCTAGGAAATAAACGCAAACGGGTAGTAGAGAAGGATCTACCTACTAAGAGATCCAAGGTAGATCGAAAATAAGCCCTATAGCGTAAACAATACTAACTCGAGGCCGCGCTAGAATAACCGTCGCGAGTAGGCCTATTTTAGTAAGGGGAATTATACCGGATAGGCGCCTAATCGTAATACTAGGTTACCTAGTA
The DNA here is from genome assembly GCA_001578225.1 of Pseudocercospora musae. NCBI lineage: Eukaryota > Fungi > Ascomycota > Dothideomycetes > Mycosphaerellales > Mycosphaerellaceae > Pseudocercospora > Pseudocercospora musae. Next base: position 14,370 of record LFZO01001026.1, on the reverse strand, counting down.
AGGGTAATGCCTAGCCGGAGCACTAGCGCGCTAAGGTATTAGAGGATAATTAGCTATAACCCGATCGGGAATAGGGCCATTTCGGCGACGCTAGCTCTAATGGTTACTATACTAATCTATATTATTCGGATTATAGAGCGTACCTTAGTAGGGTAGGGACTCTATTATCGATAGCCTCCCAAAAACCTAGGCCATTGTCGCTACTAAAAACCAAGATACCTATAGCCGTGCGGCTATTCGTCGTGTCTAAGCATACCTACAAGATCTACTACCTAGGCTTTGCCTTCGGTAACCTCCTACATACGTACCTAAAATAGGGCCATAGGGGGAAAACGGTGTCTACGCTTCCGGTATAGTAGAGACTACTAGCTTATCCCGTTATTTAGAGATCGACGGCTCTATCCTCGACCTAGCGAGGCTATGCTTTCCGCAATTTCTAATATATAACGTTTCTATCCCGGTTTACGCCGGGAGGGACGACCGAGTAGATTTGCTTAGATACCGGCTACACTATAACGATTAGTAAGAAAGCGTTCGTACTAGGATAGCGCCTAGATATCGAGGTACTTTAACTACGTAAGCCGCTCGAGATTGGGGGAATCGCCGGCGCCTAGGCAACCTCGGAATATATCCTCCTAGAATTCTTCGTTCTAGCGATCCTACCTAATAGCGAGGTAGTCCTAGGCTATATAGTATAGGAAGTCTACTTAGTACCAAAATTGAAGGCCAAAATCCTACTAAGAATAGACTCGATCGCTATCGAAGGAATAAAGATTAATGTACTAATACGGACGGTAACCGTGTCTAGCTAGGGCAACGCTAGCTTCGAAGTAGTAGTTAAGCAAAAGAAGGGCAAACCGGTCCTTAATCGTCCGGTTTACGTCGCTAAAGATATTACGTTACTACCTCGCATAGTTACGATAGTACTAATCTAGTTTACTAAGGACCTCCTATAGCGCCGCGATTTTGTACTAGAAGTAGGCGTAATGCTATAACTATACGGATCTACATAAGGGCTATCGGCTAGCTCGCCGCTATTAGTATCGATATACAATTAGATAGTCGATACTAATTTCTCCTATATCTAAGTACGTAACGATTCTATATAGAGCGTATAGATTAGGACTAGCTAGCGGGTAGGAACCCTACTAGATAGCTCCTTCGAGGGCGCATTTCATGTCGATGTAGGCGACTACGGTCTAGCGGCTCTTAACCCTAACGCTCTAATAACGGTAGTAGAGTTAGAACGAAAATACTCCTTAGGGGTTACGATCTATAGGGAGCCCGATCGAGCTAATAAAATCGCGTCGGTAGTCGAAAAATATCTACGACTCTTTACTAATCGCCGTACGATCGTAGACATTCCGGAGTTAGAATTCATGCCTATCCCTATAGTGCCTAACTACCTCGATAAGCTTCTACCGCCTAAGGTAATTAACCTAGGAAAGCGAGACCGGGAAGTAGTTAACAAGATATACGAGGATTTGTACGATTAGGGCAAGATGTAATTTACGACCGAGCTAACTCCCTTTGGGTTTCCGGTATTCGTAGTCTAGAAGACCGTTCCTAATAGTAAAGGGGGATTAATCGATAAACCGTAAGTAGTTATAGACATCCGGAGCCTCAACCGGGTAAGTATTCCCGATAGCTACTAGATTCCCCTTTAGGTAGATCTATTTAGTCTCCTCGTTAGCTATAACTTTATTAGTATAATAGACTATCTTATCTTCTTTTACTAGTAGGGAGTACGGAAGGAGGATCGCTACAAGCTAGCGATTAATACCTACCGAGGGTAGGAGCAATTCAATGTCGCTATTATAGGCTATTCAAATAGCGTTTAGTTTGTATAGCGCAAGCTAGATCGCATTCTACGCGATTGCCGGGGTTTCGCGAGAGCCTATATCGACGATATCGTAGTATTCTCGAAGATATTAGAGGAGTATCTCTACTACTTGGATACGGTTTTCTACTTGCTTAACGTAGTACGAATTAGTATTAGCCTAAAGAAAACCTTCCTAGGGTTCCTATCTACGACGCTATTAGGACAATACGTTAGCGGTTTAGGCTTAGCTATAAGTAACGAGAAGATAGTAGCGATTACTTTGCTCTAGTTCCCGGAATTAGCCTAGAAATTGGAATAATACATCGGACTAACGAATTGGCTCTACTAGTACATCCCCTACTACGCCTAGATAGCGGCGCTATTACAAGCTAAAAAGACGCGATTACTTAAGGGAGCGCCGGTATTAGGGAACGCAAGGAGACGGTACGTAGCTATAGCGAAACCGGGCGAGAACCGATAGTAGCGCGAGGAGCTATTAGTAGCCTTTAACTACCTACAATCGATATTTAGGATACCCGAATTCCTCTACTATTTTGATTACACGTAGCGTTTATATACCGATATCGATTCATCGAGAGAATTCGGTTACGGTACTATAGTATACTACGTCGAGGGTAATCTAGACCCTATCCTAGATAATACTAGTAAAGCCTAATTATTCCTACGTTATTATATATAGCCAATATTGTTCCTTAGTCGCGGTCTTAGCGACGCGGAGAAGCGATATTAGCTAACTAAACTCGAGTACTTAGGTATCGTTTAGATAGTAAAGAAGATCGGCTACCTTATATAGGCGTCCGCGTATCCTACAACAATCTTTATAGACTATTACGCCGTAGTAGGACTTACTAACGCCGTTTCGATAGCGACGACGACCGATATAGGTAAGTAGAATCTCAAATTAGTAAGAGTATCGATATTTCTCTCCCAATTCCGTATTAATATAATCTATAGGCCTAGCCGTATCCATCTAGTACCGGATGCTCTTAGCCGTCTACTAGGGGATATAGAGGCGCCGAAGGAAGACCTAGAAGCGGAGAATCTCGATCCCTTCTCGTACTACCTCGATAGCGGGCCGGTAGCGTTGTTCTACGCAATGCTAGTAGAAATGGATCCGGATTTCAAGCGCCGCCTTACTCTAGCTTACGAGCACGACGAGCAATAGGCACTAGTATAGCGATTAGTATGCAGGGCACGGGCTCGAAACGCTCTAGAACGGATGTATCTAGAGGGGATCGATGTGCCCGCTATTACGAAGGACCTAGTACTATATAATAAAGGTAAAGACCCGTTCGCTAGTAATAAGTTCAATAATCCGCTAGGCATTAAATTCTTTGAACGCGATGACCTACTCTACTACCGCGAATTAATAGCCGGCCGTAAACGCTTATATATTCTATAGTCTATAGTTAAAGAGGTATTCGAGTAGGCCTACGACGAACGATATTACTAGGGCTTTTATCGTAGCTATAATCGGCTCTAAGCCTTATTTTATATCTATAGCATAAGTAGGAAACTACGTAAATACATCGAGCATTGCTACAAATGCCTACTTTTGAGAACGTAGCGACATACTCTATATAGCGAACTATAGCCGATTCCCCTAACTAGCGGTATTTACTATACTACTACGATCGACCTCGTAATAGTACTACCCCCTAGCCCGACCGGCATAGACGCTATCTTAACGTCTACGTATAAATTTAGCAAGAAGGTCGCTATCGTGTAGGGCCGCGAGGATTGGGACGCTTCATAGTAGGGAATGATGAATCGCTTAGATCGACTACTTATGCCTAATAGATATAAGCTTTCCGTTAGTCCTAATCGGGGATCGTAATCCTCGCTAGCTATTAGGGTTCATGAAAGGGATATTTTCGAGGCTACGCGCGAAATTACTTACATTAGTAGTATACTATTCCCAAACCGATAGCTAATCGGAAAGGACTAACTAGATAGTAGAGATAGTACTACGGTTCTAGCTCTTAGAGTATCCCGAAGGCGATTAGACGTAGTATTTGCTACTATTACAAGCTACGCTAAACAACTTATAGAGCGCTACGACCGGCTAGTCTCTAAATAAAATCGTAATAGGAATTAAGACGAATCTAGACCTAGTAGCTAATCTCGAGGACTATCTATACGATCGCGCTACCGAGCGGGGACGGATCTAGAAGGAGGTCTACGACGCGATCGCATAGGCTATAGCTAAGATAAAAGATAGATATAACGGAAAATACAAGCCGTTAATACTACGACTAGGCGATAGGGTTATGTTACGTCTATATTCGGGCTACGATTAGTCCGGCTATAAGGTCTAAGGCTAAACGCGTAAGTTTAGCTATCGCTATAAGGGATCCTTTAAGGTACTAGAGCGAATCGGTCGGCTAGTATATCGCCTTGAATTGCTACCGGTTATAAAAATCTACCTAGTTATCTCGATCGTATACCTAGAGAAGGCCCCTTCGGGCCTAGATCCGTACGGGCGCTAAACACACTACGATCCTCTACTAGTTATAGCGGAATAGGGGCTAGGCGTCGCCGACGAAGGAGACTCGTATAAGATCGAGAGACTAGTAGGTAGACGTATAACTATTCGACGCGGATAGCCGGTAACCCAATATCTAGTTAAATAGTTAGGGTATAGCGATACGAATAACGTATAGTACGATCTCGACGATCTCGAAGTAGCTTAAGACCTAGTCGACGCGTACAACCGGATATATCTAGTAGAGGAATAGTAGCTAGTACCGGGAGTGCGAAAGATTGTCTAAAGAACTCGAGCCCGCTAGCCTTTTTTAGACGAGCTCTAACGATCGGACGTCTAGCGCCGTAGATCTGTTCGTATCTATAGTAATGCGGCTCGTAGCGATGCGACTCCGAGCGAGTCGTAACTACTAATTCGACCTAGCTACCCTATTACTATATATTCTATATTATGCGATTTAGTATAGAATTCCTATCTTCGGCTACCTAGTAGATCCCGCGGGTACTCTAGCGATTCGGCCTACTCGGCACTATCGATATATAGCCTATTTAGGAAAGTAGTCGACTACTACTACTAAATATATAATCTATTCTAGAATAGCGCCTACCTTCGTATCCTTTCGCCGCTCTTATGTATTCGATAGTGCTACGCAACTACTACTATTATCGATACCGATAAGGCATATAGCCGGTCGCGTAAATGTTATCCAATATCGACGATTCCGACGATAATAGTACACCGCGAGGCGACCTAGGTACAAATAGCGGCAATCTTAAACTAGCCTCGGGTAGTCGGCGCCTTAATAGGCTATAAGAGAGAGAGAAGTAGGTACTTGTAGCTTACGCGTCTCGGGCCGTTAGAACGGAGTTTACGCGAACCTAGGTTCGGGATTTCGTATACGAGAACTTTCTAGCGCCTACTCGAGACGTAGTAGTCTAGATAGGAGACTATATAGGAAATGGGTTACTTAGAGAGGTTATAAGGAACGGCTTAGTATAGGGCTAGGTACTTACTAGTAACGGTTAGGAAGCTTACGAAGCCTATAGCCGAGGCCGATTACTAGTATACTACGATAATAAAAGCGAATAGGACGACGATAGCCAGGGCTAGGACGCGACCTACTACGCTACCTATCCGAATAAGGTAGGTAACCTCTAGACGTACTATGGTGTAGGTCGATTCGACCCCGTTTAGCGCCGCTATATAGTAAATAAGTACTTAATACTCCTAAACGTACGCTTATTGCTACTAAACGACGCTACGTTCTTATACCTTGTTAACGCTACGCCTACGGTAATCGCCGTAGCGAATCCAATGTTCGCGTTTACGAAATCGGTATAGAAAGGCGTCGTAAGAATAATGACCTCGAGATAGGCTTAGAATAATGCGCTAGCCGAAGAACTCTTCCTAGATAATAACGATATTTACTATAGCTACGAAATCTTCTAGGTAGTTAACCGAATCGCGACTATAGGACGCTTCTACCTTAACGAATAGGAATTTAACCTTAAGGATATAAACGATAGCTAGGTAATGTAGACGGATAGCGAATATGTATAGCGATAGCGCCTAAATTACGCCTACCTTCGTAGCTACTCTAATAGCGGGCCTTATCCTCTACGATATAAGATATACGACCCCTCCGAGGCTACGTAATTAGAGGTAGTAGCTACTTAAGGGAGCCGAGATTTAGTAGTACTAAAGGCATTTAAGCGCGCTACCCGCGAAGCTCGAAGACTTTACGAGGACGTAGAGGAAGTCCTAGACAACGGAGCTAGTAACGTAGAGGCCGTTTTAAAAGAGGCTAAGGCTAGTATAGATACGAGTAGAGTAGTTACTAGTACGGAACCTAAAACACTAGCGCTACTATAGAGAATTTCTTTACCTTTACGTTAGAATTCGCCTTTACTAGAACAATAATAACTACTATCTATAGTACGATTACTATCGCTACTAGTAGGAGATAATCTACTATAGCCCTATCGCCGTAAGGCACCTCTACTACCGAAGTTAGCGCGTTATAAGATAGACGCTAATACGCCGTATTTAGCTAACTATAGCTTTAATTTGCTAGCGACGCTACCTAGTCCCCCTTACTACTAGCTCTAGCGCGATCGCGACTTTACCTAATACTAGCGACTACTAACTCTCTTGCGCTACCGTTAGTACGTCCGCTAGGACGAGATACTAGAATAGGCATATGTGCGCTAGCTCCGAGAGAAACTCGCGTACGATAAGTTAGCTCGCGAAATCCTTAAGTACGGAGTCGAGAGCGATAAGCGCTTCTACGGCGACGATTAGTACGACCTAGCTAAGGGTATCTACGACGCGCGGTACTAAACCGACGCTAACGGCTACTAACCTATCGCCTTCCGCCTAGCTATCCCGAGAGATTAGCAAATCGAGTACATTTAGGCTCGCCTTAAGCTCTACCTACTTTATATCTAGCTTACCGTATACGATAATCGTACTCAAATCCCTCTCGAGCTATACCATTATATAGGCTAAGGCGAATACGACCTAGCGGCTACCCTTTAGGAGCGATAGCATAATCGACCTAACTTTACCTTTCGCCTCTCTTACGATTAGTAGCTTGCTCTCGATTATTCTATCTTCCGTACGCCCGATTGGCGAACGTACCTATACTATCTATATATCGACATTCCTAATAGTAATCTATAAGAGGAACGCGCGCTTATCGCTATCTACGAGCGCCTCGCCCTTACTACCTACGGTAACCTACGCGATTTCTATAGGCTAGATATAGCATTTAGCTCTACATTACTACGACTAGTTACCTACTACGGTTGTGTACTACAAAACGTAGCCATCGCGCCTACGAATTAGTAGTTCGACGAAGTCCGATTTTTTAACTAGCCTACCGCTATCTAGTATTATATAATAGGCTTAGCCGTACATTATTAAATTAAGGAGGAGGCTATAGGCCCGAATTTAGTTTACAACACTAGAGCGATCTTAGCCTAGTACGTATACATTACCGACGCTAAACGTTCCGCTACAATTATAGATAATAGTAGACTAGCGCCTTACTCCTACTACCCTAGTACCGGCGGCGATACAATATATCCTCTTCGCAATAAGAAGCGTTAAGTTAGCTAGAAGGTCCTACCTAAGCCTAGCTATAAGGTTAATCTTACTACTACGCTAGCGGTATAGTTCCTATTCGACCCGATTATAGGGCGTCTTACTACTACGCGATTACTACCTAAATACGCTTAACTTAGCGATCGTTAGGTATTTCAACTTATGATTATAAAGGAAGCTAGCCTTTTTAGTACCGAATTCCTATACAAGTACTAGGCGTCTACCTTTAACGCGAACGGTCTCCTAGTATAGTACTATCGTTAGCTAGGCGAGCCCGCTATTACCTAGGATATCGAAGATTACTACTAGCGCTACGTTAGTGTATATAACATCTACATACTTCGCGGCGAAGGTTACATAGCTAATCTCGTTCCTAAGCAAGAGATGTACGATACTACGCTAATATACGAATTAAATGGATATCTATAGGTTACGGTAGGTAGTAAGAAGTACATAAGCTATACTAAGGCTAAGAAGATCTACCCCAAGGTACTCGTATTAGATAAGAGCTTAAAAGTCGATTTCGCTATAATTGTTTAGCTAGCTTTCCGCGACGACGACTACTATAGCGAGGCTTTCATAACATACATAAACATAATATACGTAGGCAAGGTTCTAAAGGGCTTTACGTTCCCTAACATAGTACGCGACGATTAGTAGAGCGACGAGATTCTAATAAAGACATAGGTAGTTCCTAATAACTTCGTACTAGTCGCCGTCCGTACTAATACAATATACTACCTTAGCTAGATTAATAAGACCCTAGAGTAGTACAACGTCGCTATGTCTTAGGACCTAGTCTCTTCTTTCCTAATTCCTAACGATGCCTTTACGCCTAACGAGGATAACGTCGCTAACGCCCTCTAATTTAGCAAAGTCCTACTACGCGCCGTAGACGCTACCGAGACCCGTACGCGTAATAGACGCGATTATAGACGCGGCTTGCTAGATAGCGACGATACGCTAGAGNGGTTCTAAAGGGCTTTACGTTCCCTAATACGGTACGCGACGATTAGTAGAGCGACGAGATTCTAATAAAGACATAGGTAGTTCCTAATAACTTCGTACTAGTCGCCGTCCGTACTAATACAATATACTACCTTAGCTAGATTAATAAGACCCTAGAGTAGTACAACGTCGCTATGTCTTAGGACCTAGTCTCTTCTTTCCTAATTCCTAACGATGCCTTTACGCCTAACGAGGATAACGTCGCTAACGCCCTCTAATTTAGCAAAGTCCTACTACGCGCCGTAGACGCTACCGAGACCCGTACGCGTAATAGACGCGATTATAGACGCGGCTCGCTAGATAGCGACGATACGCTAGAGCGCGGCAACCCTACGCCTACTTATACGCGCAATAGAGCCGGTCGTAGACGCGATTCGGTAGGTAGTAACGATACGCTAGATAGCGGCAACCCGATACCTAATAGTAGCAATCCTACACGAGTTAGTAGCAAGCTAGTACGCGTCGCGCGATTGGACGATATTACTAAGGCTATAGCCGACGCGTTAGACAACCTACCTACCCTATTACCGTCGGCACCGACGATGCCGTAGCCGCTAGCTATAGGCGTTACCGCCCGAATATAGCTTATCGCAAACTAGACCGCCCTTACTAATCGTATATCCAATATCGCCGCTTTAAAGTTATACCGCTAGGCTAAGGATCTCGAAGACACTATTACCGCCCTATTCGCTTAGAGAGACGCCCTACTCCTTACTATAGTACAATAGCGCTCTACCGTCCGCATTCTACTCGAGATAGGCAAGTAGTCCCTTAATCTACTAGCCGACGACTACGTTAATATAGGTAACGGAGGCGTAGTACTATAGTTAGCGAGCGTACTAGACGATGCGCTTACTATCCTAGGTAGTATAGGTAGCGCTACCGGTACGGAGTTAGTAGACATCGAGGCGATTATAGATCGCTACCTTAAGAGCTAGGTAAACGAAGTATAGGCATTCCGCGACGATGGATCTATCGATATAGGCGAGATAATAGACCTTCTCTTGCCTAACGCCTAGCTCGATACTATATAGCTACTAGCCGTTACGATAGCACTATTTAACGCAATGGCTAGCAAGTTAGATATTAAGGCTCTAAGTAAGCCGATGCCGCCGCTATACGTTACTAGCGCCGAGACGCTAGTATAGTCGCGTAAGCGCCGCCGCGCCGAGATAGAGGCTATAGGCCTATCGCTATCGATACTATCTACGCTAGCTATACGCGGCCGTCGCTAGATCGCTACGATTCCGAGCTTGGTCGTCGCCGCTCGCCGCCGAGTAGTTAATACTATAGGGTAGCGATGCGACTACTAATACTACCGCGACGATTACATTATACATTAGTACATTTACTCTTCGATTTTGTTTTATTGTAACGAGGACGTATAGGTCTTTCCTATTAGGGGGAAGACTATTACGGTCCGGCCTAGTATTAGCACGATACTAGGATATCTTGTACCTATAGAACGTAGTTTAGACAATCAATTAACTTGTATACTAACTATTACGATCGTCCCGTTCCTACGGTACCTATTATTCGGTTTCTTAGCGGGAACTAGACGATTGGTTTAGGTTCGGGTTCTAGGACCTATACTAATTTCGGGTTAGAACCTAGACTTTTTCTAGATTCTATAAGCGTTACTTAAAAGACCGGCTATACTACTAGCTATATAAAGGAAGCTTTACTTTTATACTACTTAGTACTCGTCCTATAGTATCTACGTATCGCCTAGGTCGCTATTGCTATAGAAACCTTAGGTAGGTTACGTTATAAATTTCTAAGCTATATTGCTAATTGTTACCTTACGAAAACTTTGATATTAATATCCTATAACAACTACGCAAGATAGCTCGCAATAAGTGTATAGCTTAACCTACTATCTATAGTAGTACTTAGTAACTATATTAAGGCGACTACGAGCTTAGTAACTATATCTACGACAAGGATAATAAACCTAATAATCGCATACCGAGCCTAAAGCGTCGTAAGACAAAAGAGGCGTATTCTACGTATAGGAAGACTATAGTAGACGTAAAGCGAGTCTTATAAATATCTAAGACTAAATAAGCTATAAGAAAGAAGAAAAGAGCTAAGTAAACTATATTCCGACAATAGCTAGAGAAGTAGAAGGAGAGACCTAAATAGGATAAAGCTACATTTTAGTAGAAAAGCAAGGCTAAATAAGAAGAGAAGCTATCTAGTCTAAGACTAGTCTTCTTATAGTAGAGGAATAGAGGGTTAGTATCGCTATAGTCGGCCGTATAGCCGGCCTTATTAAATTTATTATTAATCGAATACTAACATAATCTAGGAAAGAGATTAAGGTAAAGGACAAAGAGGATCTATACGATAAATATACGGTAGTAGATGTTTTAACTAGCGTAAGCTTAAAAGAGATAGTACTCGACGATTACCTAATAGAATAGTACGAATAGAGCGACTCTAATATAAAAGATCTA
>LFZO01001025.1:0-13779 GCA_001578225.1 Pseudocercospora musae | reverse complement strand
ACACGAATCACTGATTTCTAAAAGACTGCGGTGTGGCTGTGCAGTCACGTGTTTCTGGTCTGAGTAGGAGATAGACTCGGAAGTGCTCGGAGAAAGACTTCAGGAAAGCGTCGCGGCCGGACCCGGACCCGGACCCCAGATTTGACCTTCTACTCATCGTTTCCATATTCTTTCCGCATCTCCTAAACGATACACGACTTCAACTTGCATTTCTTGTCCCACCTTCGCTTCTGACATGTCTAAAGACCTGCCGCCAACAATGTCGAAGGCCCAAGAAACGTCGCAAGCGCGAAATTGAGCACCAGCAGCAGACACACCGAGTCTGGAGCTCGGCATTCCAGCGAGAATCGACCTTCTTCATCCTCGCGCGAGGGACTTTTGTCTTGCCTTCCAATCTCTAAAGCCTCCTCACGGCCATTGCTCTTCATGGCGCCTTTCTTTGTTGCCATGTGTTTTCTTTACAGCCTGTGACGAAGAAAGAGCGAAGCATCATGGGAGTCATGGCAGAGTCCCCTCGTGGGCTGCATGGTTCCGTAGCAGGATCACAAGTTCAGGCATGGGATGATGGTGACCTGGATGTCCGGCGGCTTCCAAATATGCCACGAAACAATCAAGCCTGGCATAACCAAGATGTACAAAGCACAAACGCTCGGGGGTTGCCCCAAGCCAGCAAGGGAAAAGCGTAGCGTCATGCTGAGCAAGCTATACGTCCGCATGCGAGGAGAACCTTCAGACACACAACCAATCACTCTCTTGAATTGCGCCGGCCGTAGGAGCATCTCGGCGCCATTCTGCGCTTCTCGGCCAGGCAGCAGGCGCTGCTCATAGGGGCTGTAGATACAATCCCTTGCAACCTGCACGGATGGAAAATATGTTTCAGGGCCACCGCCACGAATGTATTCGCACCTTGGCGTTGGCGTGAGGGCTCGACAGGGCCTCGAAGTATAATCTCAATCGAATGATCTGGAACCAAGTCGAGTACGACAATGAACGGATCGAAACAATCCTCCGATTTTTCAAGACAGACTAAAGCAAAACGAGCGCCGTCTGCCAATAAAAGTATCCTGCTGAAGGACTTCCTCCTCCACGATCGCTGGATTCTACCTATACCGCAGGACTTGCACTGGATCATGCAGCTACTGGCACTTCTCTTCGCCTTCAGATTTCGTCCGGCAATGCTACAATCTTCCTGAGACTCATCAGCTTCCTCTGCACAAGGACTTCTCCGGAAGTCTCTTGTGCTTGCTCGTTCAATTACGCTGCTTTACAAGGGAGTACCCTCGCCCGATGCCGTGTTGCTGTCGGGCTTCGTCTGCCTCTACAAGGTCAACCTTCTTCCACATTTGCTCTACCACCCAGACCGCTCTTCATTGCTTCCTGAACCTGGTCCTTCAACTACGCCACTCATGGCCAACCACCCAGGAAGCTGTTCGCCTCTGTCTGCACCGCCTATTCAGACTGTTCTCCTACGCGACCTGTTCCTCGTCAACTCTCCTCTGCTACTTGGCCGATTGCGTAGCAAAGGTTGCCGGCGGCTCACTGCTGGTCTGGAGTGCTGGCAAGCTCTTTGTCGACTGCTCAAACCTGGCTTCTTACGGACTGCTGGGGTGAGCTTCTCGAGCATGTGGAACTGCCGCTCCCTCTTCAAAACGGAAAGCTCATTGTCGAAGCCTGCTCCGCGACCGAGAACTTCCTTTCATCGAGTGCTTAGGGAAAGTTGTTCTAAAGTTCAAACATTGCTCTATATCGAGTGCCTGCAGGACTCTGATCTATGCCCGCCCCTCATGCTCCAAAGGCTTCTCATGGCTACTTAGGACATCCTGCCCCTAGACTGAAACATCCTTGCAGGCCGCGTTGTTGTCCGGCAAACGTCAGAAATTGCCAAGGCCCATTCCAAAAGATCCTCTCCCCCGAAGAGCTCCTTTTCAATCGGAGGCTGCAGATAGTATCAAATGGTCTTTCTAGCAAAACCTACTACTCCTCGTCAATCGCACCTTAAGGTAGTGCTAAAGGATCTTTTCCAGAATGGCTCTATCCCGGATGGCTGCTTGCCAATCGGATCCCAAAGGAACCTTCTAGCATATGCTCTCTCTCGGACTAACATACCGAAACTTCGCTGCGGCTCTCAAATCTTGTTCTTCAGGTATTCCGAAAGGACTTTTGCCTTTCTCCCAGATGCTCACTCTCGGGCTGCTATCATTAATCAGAAGCTCCCGCCGTTGCCCAAGGACCTTTGCCTGTCTTGGAATGCTCTTATCAATCGCGTGACCCGGACGTTGGCAACGGAGCTGTGCCTTGCTAGCAAATGCTCTTCGTTCGCACTGCTGTTGTCAATTGCGTGCATCAGACATCACCAAGGGCCTTGGCCTTCCCAGCAAATGCTCTCTCCCAGAATGCTACTCTGACTATATTTCCGAGCATCCATAGGGAGATGCGCCGCAGCTATCTAGTCTAGTCGGTTGGCGCCTGGCCGAAGGTACTTTCAGCACATACTAGCTGCCATTCACGATCTTTTTGCGGACTGCTGCACTATGGCCTATACGGCATATGTTTGAAATCTGCTTGCCGGCTGATTTGCTACTTCACCACCGCTCCATCCCTGGGAGATAGAGAAAGTGCCAACAATACAAACTCCACATCGCTGCTCAAGATCTGTTTCCACAACCACGAGGTATAAAGGTTGGCCAGCTTTGCTGCTGCTCCTCGTTCATTACCGGAACCACCGACAACGTCAGTCTAAGAGATATGACCAAGCTGTAGTCAGTGCAAAGGAACTGTCTGTAGAAGCTCGCTTAGCCTGAGCTCGATATGCTTCTTTGAAGACTCGAACGCATCTGCCTGTTCCTGTCCGTCAAATCGCGACTCGACCTTGGAGATCTTGTCGAATGTCAGGAGACGGAGCGAGCGGAAGGTCGCACCTTCACACTTGGAGATGTCAACCTCTCTGCTGCTCAGCCTTGGGTTTTACAACCGCGTGGTTCAATGATTGTTTAGCATTACTGCTGCTTGTGGTCATCGCCGCCTTCATACTCAGATATACTACAAATTGTCGATTGCTCTGCCAATCAACAACAAGGTGCCATATCCGCCTGGTTCAACGCATGGCCAACCTTGCTGCTGCGCCTCGCCATTCGTGTGCTCACACCCAAGGACACTTCAATCTATGAACTGTTCTGCTGCTTGAATCTGCTTCTCACGAGCTCGAGTTTCATGATCCGGTCGATTCGCTGCTACTGCTTCTTTACCACTCCCTGACTATTAATGATGGCAGGCTGTCTGCTTTCGGACGCTTCGTCGATCCCTGGGACTGCACAAGAACGGTTTGCTTGTCTCTTTACTTACAGGACTCAACTGTGTACAGTGGTCACACTCCCATTCGCTGCCTTGTGCCTCAAAGGGATGATGTTTGACAACAAGAGCGTGGGTGCTGCAACTTGGCTGCCAACACACGTCACAAGGACCGCAAGACCACATGATGCCGTGGCCCAAGCACTCCACTGGTCAACGAGGAGTGAACATATGCGTGCCTGCACCCGGCCTGCGAGCTGGTACAGTTCCGCATCTACGCTAGTTATTATGCCATTTTCGATCGGGATCACTGGCACCTCTCGTGGGAATGACCCATAATAGGAGTAGAGCTTTCTCCAAGTTCGACATTGTCCGCTTCATCAAGAATGGTATGAGGGCTGATGGCAAGAAGTCCGGGAGCATGAAAGATGATTGCAAGGCGGGGGATAGCATGGATGGTGATAGCATGGATGGTGATAGCATGGATGGTGATTGCATGGAGGCTGATAACATGAAGTTTGTTGGCATGAAGGGAAATGATAAGAGGATGCCGACATGGAGGATGATCGCACGTTGATCGCATGAAGGGTCGTGGCCGATCGCTTGCTTTACCCCGGCGCTGCAGAACACGCCAAAAATGTCGATCACCAGCACAGATGCAAATCGCCGGTTGTTGGAAGTCAGCCACCTCCAGGCCGTACTGTACGAAGCCGCCATGGCGCCTCACCAGGCCAGACAGCCAGGCAGCAGACAGCAGCCAAGTTCTGGATCTTCTAGCATACGATGCACGCCAACGCCACTCGGCTGCCTGGAGCCGAATACGTTGCTTGAGCTGGCACCTCTGCTGCCGAGTATGACATCCAAGGTGGTGTGCAGCATGGATGGCACCTCCGGTACAGTTTCTTGCTACGCATCCAGACTTTCAGACTCTCTGCTCGAGTCAACCGCCTCGAGTGTGGCTGCGGGTTTGTGCAGTCATACCAAAACTCAGCTCCGGAACCCTTGGGGAAAACCTACCGAGCTTTGCAGGACTGACGAGAAGCTTGACCACATCGTTCTCCCGCGTTTCTTTCCTCGAGCGATGGCGGGAAGTAACAACGTTTGAAGACTGCAACAACGTACAATAATGCACGAATCGAGACAGCACGCCCGCAGTGTGAGACGCAAACTTGACCATACCCACGCAAATGGACCTCATCTCAAAAGTTCTTGTTGCGATCAGGGTGTCGTCTGATCGTCGAGTACATGCAGGAAGTCACACCTGGTATGGATCCGCACCATCCACGAGGGTTTGTCATGAAGCAGGCCCGCGCGCCGTGCATCTCAATCAATCGGAAATACTGATTGTCAATGTGGACATACTCACAAAGCCGCGACGGCTTCTCAGACAATCGAATAATTCCACTCGGGAAGACGCGGAGCCATGACTGTCGAGCCCAGAGAAGAGGTCCTTTCACATACCGTAGCTCCGTCAGATCGTCAGATCTTGACCGTATCGGGGTTGGTCTTCCTAGCACAACTTACCGAGTTCACACGCATGCTAATCCTGATGTGATCATTTGATCTGCGTTGTCCCACCGGGAATACCTTCCTACAACTGCTATATCGTTTGTTGATCAAGGCATTCAATTAGACCGACTCTCACGACTTTACTCGAGCGATCTGGCAAACATCATGAAAGACGACTCCATACCAATGAACTATGCGAACAAGGAATCACTTGGATCTGAAACTCATTAGCACAGCTTGAAGGTCGGCGTCCACAGCTCCACGAATAGACGACTATGACCACAGGAGTGGATCACAAATTCCTTGGACCGCTGCTGAAATGCTGCGAACAGAAAGAGGTAATAATGTCTTGTCTTTTCGCAAACAGGTGGGCTTTGAACATATTGCGCCAGTCTTCGCTCTATAAGCCTGCCATGTGTGACTGCTATCCTGGCTCCCCTCTCTTTCACAGCGCTCGCGAAATCGGGAAACCTAGTCTTGCGGCGTAAGATCGTGCCGCCTCGGCTCTGGAACCGGCATTTCGTGAACTTAGCCAGGCCGTGAATTCGACTGAACCGGATCGAAGACGCTTGTCACGATGATAAGTCTCCTTGATTTGGTTGCTAATGGTAAGGGGGAGGAACACTTGTAAAGGGCAGTGCATGTTTTGCTAGGGAAGATTGTCTCTCGACCGGCATTTCGTCCACCTCCAAGAAACCAGTCAGGCTGGCCGGGTCTCTGACCGATTCAATGGAACTCGCCTACCAGGACATGATAATAAGTCTTCTCGTTTTGGTGTAGGATTAGGCGGAATGGTAAGCAATATGAAGAGCTGTAGAGGGAAGCGGGAGTGGAACGAGATTTAGGGCAGGCAGTTGGCGTAAAGATCTTCGACTTTCTCTTTGCTACGGTAACGAATCGGTAGCGAATAGGGGATGTGAGATTCATCGAAAGAAGCAGTTGTGGAGGGGAGCGAAGGGGAAGTAGATTCCTAGCAGCCAGAAAGGAGGATTTGGCTTTGATCACAATTATCTAGACCCATGGAATCGGATAAGAGGATTTGGGCCTTTGAATGATGTCCCCCGAGGTGAATGGGGAGACGGCGTGCTAATGAGAAGGAAAGATTGCTTAGCAGGAGAAGGGAGAGAAATTCGCATTTTGTAGGACTGCTTTCTCGCTACTAGGTTGAGCATCGACTTCTATTAGCTTTCACTCGAACTGGATCATGGCTTATGATACTCGGACAGCGATGCGAGTTGAGAATAGACACAACTAAGCAATCACTTTATACTCAAGACTAACAAACGTTCCACCGCTCCATCGGCATTTGTAGGCTTCGAACAATTGGCGGAAACGATGCGACTTTGTGCTGACTCCAAACTCGCTATCGTGCCTCGATTATACCGAGACTTTGGAAGATGCTTCCGAGAACTTAGTTCACCTTGTATCAAAATAGCATCGACGCCAGAGACAGTCACGGCTTGGAGCTCAGTTTCGATTTCTACGTATGGCGGCCTAGCGACTATTGCGGTTACCAGGAGCAGTCCGGTCGATCCGGTCTGCGAGCTTGGTCTCGAGGTCGCTGGCGAAGATGACGAAGGTGTTGTCGTCCGGGCTGCCGAAATGTGCCACTTTTTGAGAGGAAAATGCTACGTTCGATTGACAGTTTCGACACAAACTTTACTCCCGACTGACAATTTAGACAGACACTTCCCGATCGCCTGACACTTTCGACACACATGCACCGTCTTGCTGCGGGGACATGAATAGACTTTCCACGACCGCCTTTTTGATCGAAATATCATGGTATACCAACCCACATTACGGCCTTTTCGTTAACACAAGGGCCTCCGTTCTCGGCAACGCATTAGATGACTTGGTTTCGCGCACTCCAGGTCCCAATATGCTCATGCACGCTGTACGATACTAGAATCCTTTTCTACTCACTCGCACGCAACACGCAGCATCATGGCTCCATCTCCAACACACGGTCACGCTACAGCGCAGCATTCGACGAGTGCGAAGACAACTAGCAGGAATGGGAGATACTTGGACGTGCTACGGCAATCCCTGGTGTACAAGTTCGTGAACCCGAGCATGGTGCGTGTGAGATGCACAGTTGCAGTCGGCGGGAAGAAAAGATAGGAGTGCGGAAATGCAGGAGCATGAACGAGAGTATGGAGAAGAGCTGAACGGGAGAGCTGTTTTGCGGTGGAGCATTCAAGCGACGGAGCAAATCAGACATGGTATTCATCAAGAAAGGCTGCCGGCTTTATTGTTCGCCGTGATGGTGAAATCGATTCCGGCAGCTCTATTGCTTACTTCACGGCACATTCGGACCATAACGCAGGCATACACCAGGCGAACGCGCAACGTAGTCTACAGTCGCCTCTGTACATCGAGGATAACGCGGTCGCAGAGCCAAAAGTCACGGGGAGAGCACAAGAGGCCGGAACTGGAGGTACTCGGTCGGTCTTGGACATTGCTTGAACGACTGCAGTCTATGGTTCCACAAGACCAGGAGACCCATGGACGATCGCTGGGTCCTGCCGCAGGACTATCGCGTGCTAGGTTCAACACAAGCGCCTCAAAAGACGACATGGAAGTCCCGCCATCTCGTACGACATCCTACACAGGAGCAAGACACGAAAGAACAGTCGCACCAACATTGGCGACCCTCAAAGTGAGCAACCATGACCCTTATTGCCGGACCTGTGCGCACTATGGCTCCACGCTAGGTTTGGAAGAGCGCGCTACGATGGTCTATTCTTGTCCATGTTTGCAATATAGCCGCCATCTAGGGTACTGTTCCCAACCGTGGCCTAGAAAGAATGCGGCCATTCTTCAGCAATGAGATGCCATGCAACCTCTGGAGGAAGCATAAGACGCGAAGGAGAAATGACGATGTTTGGCGGCTGGACCGTTGCGCTGTTCCATGGCAGATGGCCGAGGAGCGATTTGACCTGGGCTTGGTCAGGCCTGCCAGAAGCAGCAAATGGTGACAGTTGACGATGACCGAAATGAATCTAGATCAAGTCCAGAGCGGTATTCAACCGCAAAGGAAAAGTTACAATGACTAGCCGCCTATGGACGCTGCTCACGCAAGGTCGAACAGTAACGACGAGGAATACGCATCAAGCGCGGCGAGAGAGATTTGTCGAGATGAGCAAGCATGTGTGCTAGACATCTCACCCAGAGAGGCTGTGGCAGCAACTTTCCATCTTCCGAGGAGGTTACACGTTTTGAAGAAGTTCCGCCTTTCGAAGAAGATAGAGGAGAAAATGGTAGTTCGAAAGCCAACGAGAACGACGATACTCTCACATATAGTATGGCTGGGCCATTGGAACATCCCCGGTTCGAGCGTCCCGCAACTGCATACTAGGAACTCTTCTGTCTAGCCTGCCCAAATCTTCCCGCGGCTAGCAACTCTGCTCAACTTCCTCAAATACACCAGATATTACTGGCAACTTCACTGTCCAACGGCGTTCCCAAATGACTCCTGCCGCCCTTATCGCCCTCCATTATCAATGCAGGTAAGGAAAGAGAATCCGCCAAAGAGCTGGTATCACATGTTCGTGGGCTAATTCACCGTCGTGGGCAATCTCGTGCCCTCGAGACCGAGCTGGGCCTTACGCATGCCAGTGATGGCTTGGTATCGACTTTGAACCACATGAATTCTGTCGCTCGCCAAACCCATTCTTATCGTTCTTGTTGCTAGACGCGACGCACAATATAGCTGATCGCTCTGCTTCGCTCTGCTTCGCGCCGCAATACGCACGGTGGAATTCCCATGTACTCGGACATGGCCCTGCTCATGCCCCAGGATCAGACAGCTTCACCATAGACGGTCGTGAACCGTCTGTATAGCTCCTCATCGAAGTTCAATATCATATGGCACCGACACCATCCCTCCGAGATCATTATGCATGCGCCTGCCGACACCACTCCCTCCGACATCATATATGGGCCTGCTGAACCCATCTCCCCAATCTGATCAAGTCTCATCCAACTGTCACGCTAATCAGTTCCGACATAACACTCATCCACAGGGCACTTCCAGCTGAATGCTCACTTGAACCATCCACCGAAGCAGTTGCGCTACTCCATAACGGTATGGAAAGTTTTCCGGGATGCTTGACTACCACTCTTGCTGCAGTGCCTACTCACTTGGCTCGCACGTCAAAGGCGTGGCGCGCGGTTGTGCTGCCACCAGTCCCAACCATGCCGGCGAGAAACCATGGACTCGAAGATGCCAACCCCAAACAGGCCTTGCACAGCGCCATCATGCGCTGCCATCATGCGCTGCCATCACCCGCTCTTCGCTATCGACGCCCAGATCCAGGCTATGACAGGCTACTAGATTCAATTGCGAAGCATTAGCAACTGCGTCTCCCATGTCCTAGCTTATAATGATTCCCCCTCGACATAGCGTATAGTCGAGCTAGTACCCGTTCCATTCTTGCTAGAGCGAGATCATCGACTCGAAGACGCCGACTCTAAGCAGGCATAGCATCGAACAATTAGGCGCTGTCATGACCCGCTCTCCGCCATCGACGCCCAGATCCAGGCTATGACAGGCTACTAGATTCAATTGCGAAGCATCAGCGACTGCGTCTCCCATGTCCTAGCTCGCAATGATTCCCCCTCGGCGTAGCGCATAGTCGAGCTAGTAACCGTTCCATTCTTGCCAGAGCGAGACCATTAACTCGAAGACGCCCACTCTAAGCAGGCCTGGCATCGAACAATCAGGCGCTGTCATTACCAGCTTTCCGCCCTCCGCGCCCAGATCCAGACCATGGCAGAGGACTAGGATGCTGGTCGCATCGAGTGCAGCGAGGAGGGAGGGCCTCGTGGATTTGACTAATGAGTGCAAGAACCCGAGTGATGACTACCTTGATCGGTCGCTGGCTATCTGTATGCGCTTAATAACAAGAGGAAGTGGAACTACGATCACTGACCCAGCATGGAGCTACCTAAGTTCTCTGGAGCACAACTCACCGTGAGCGGATTACTTCCTTTGGACATCTACTACCTTCTTCTTCTGCATACAACCACCGACAACCTGCTGGTCTGGATTGCGAAACATCAGCAACTGCATCTCCCACGTTCCGCCTCCTCATGGTCCTCTTCGACCTCTGAATCACTACTTTTTGCCTTCCACAGTACTATTCCAAGGCGAAAGCCTCCCTCCTTGGCCTCGAAACCTTGACGATGCCTAGATGTCAATCATTCTGTAAGATTTTGAGCGCTTTTTAGTCGCATCAGAACCGAGAGTTGAAGGTTGTTGCAAAGGCAAGAAGATACTTTACCTCAAAGTGCTTGGACATTCGCGCCTGGCTCCCACCCCTGGTATTTGAACCGTCTGTTCTACGCACATCTCCACACCGTCACGCTCCGACCTGCGATCGAATCAGCACACCATACCAAGTCCGCCTGCCATCATGGATGCAAGATCTTAGCTCTGACCTACGCTCTCACTCAACACCGACCACATCGAATAGGAAGAAGACAAATACAACGAAGTCCAGTTCGAGGCGCAGCGCGAACTCGTCGACATTCCAGAAGAGCGCGAAGACAGCGATGCCGACGAGTCTGATGAAGATGACCAGGATCTGAGCAGTGATGAGATTCAGCGAGAAGAGAACAACACCGCACCTAATCCAACGCTATACGATCAAGAGTCCAACATCGAGTCGGAAGCAGAAGATGATGATCTAGATCAAGGCAATGCTGCTGCTGCTGCTGCTGCTACCGGCCAAGCAGACCCAGCGATGCAAGGCCACACCACTCGCAGTGTGACTGCTACTGCTCCCGCCGCCGCCGGGGGTGAAGAGGCGGATGTCGGAGCTGGTGAAGATCCGGACAAGGAGATGGCAGATGAAGACGCCCAGAAGCCTGGTACTGCACGAGGAGGGACAAAAAAACTTCGAACTGATGCGGCAACACCGCTTGACTCCGAAGCGCTTCATTGCCTTGTGGCTCGGGCTTCTTGGTAATAGCACATGTCGTCGAGTCGAGCGTGTTCTGCGAGTCTCGGTCTCATACAAGCTCTTCTTCAGCGCTCCCCAGCTACGGTCGGAGCTGAAGGGCCTAGTAGTACCTCGCAAGAAGTTCAACAAGAACGAGTTCTCCGCCAAGTACGACCTGGCAAAGAGCATGATACCAATGAACCTGAAGGACATGCATGCTACAGGTGATGAAGGATGTCTCCCCGAACTGGTACAAGCCCCTGCATACATACCTTCTACCGAACCAGCGTGTCTCGATGGAGAAGGTAATAGTCGTTGACAAGCGCGAGAAGCTGGACAAGCGTGCGCTGCCCATGACCCAGTTCATCACTCGCTCCTATGCCCTGCAGAAGTCTTCTCGCTTTGGCGCCACATTGGGCATGTATCTGATCACTCGCGGCGTCAAATTTCATGTGATCAGGGTTTACAGCAACATCAACCTCTGCCCAAGCGGCAAGGTTCTCCAGAAGGTGATCCGTGCCAATGCAGATGCGCAGACTCGGGAGATGCACACGTACCTGACATGCGACAACATCGTTCAGCGGAAGAATGTGAAGGCTGTTCAGGTGGCTAACAGAAGTGTTGAATAATGACTTCATACCTGGCCAAGAAATCCGTACCTCCCGGGGACTGGGCTGATCCGAGATATGCTAGACTGAAGCTGGATGGCGATGTCGACTTTGGGAATCGGTTCTAGATCGTCCTCGGCGATCAGATGACGATCGCACGCATTCAGTCAGAGTATAGAGAGCAAGCGCAAATACGACTCGCGGCATGGCTCCACAACTACGCGTATATCCTGCTCAACAAGCGGCTGGCACAGAGCGTCAGTAGCGATACTTATCGGTTTACAATCCAAGGACAAGGACTATTTGGCCGTTGTCTAAGGATTGACCGACGACCAGACATGTTCCTTGCCGTGTTGTTGCTCTACGTACCCATCCTTGCCGTGTTGTTGCTCTACGTACCCATCCTTGCCGTACATGTCACGATGAAACGAGTGACAGTGTTGAGAGGCGACTTGGAGATGCTTATGGTTGGAGGTTCGTCGTTATCGTGTTGGACACTTTTGCCAGCGTGGATTTGCTAGAAATTTGCTTGATCGACGTATCTCGCACGTGCGTGCGTGAAGCACAAGGACTGCCAAGCCCCCGGATTTGGTCAGGCAGCGACAACAATGATGACAATGGCGTCTACGGAGAGCAAGTCTCATCAGCTACTAGAACTCCAAGCTCTCGGTCACCGGGAATCTATACTCTCGGTCACCAGGAACCGGCGGCGGCCTGGCGCGCGCTGGTGTCTCGAGACGAGTCCGATGGCTTGCACAACTGCCCGACGAAGATGGGATAACGATGCCACCCTGAGCGCTGTCGCCAGCTCATTGCATCTGTGACCGCTGACGCTTCTTCTGCTCTGTGCTGCTTGGCGGCTTGGACAGTCTGCGTTGGACTTACAGTGTTGGAGTTGGGCATGGCATGCTTTCTCAACTGCATGCTGGCCTTTGGTGAGAAAGCAAGGTTGTGATCTTGCTGCAGCTGAATCCTCCTCAGGATTTTCGAGTGCGACATGTCGGATGGCACTGCGCACATCCCATACATACTGCTCATCGATGAGCGCATAATACGGAATCTGGAACAGCAGGTTTCTGTGCTCGTCACTATTAGTCTCCCAGAGCATACACCTGTGGAATGTGGAAGAGAACCAAAGACATCTTTCAACACGCGATGCCAATTATCTGAGCACCAAGAGCCGATCGGGATTAGTGACACATGGGTTGGGTGAATGAGACCACATATACGTGGATGTGGAAGGTGGAACATGTGGTGTAAAGCGCCTGAGAAGGAGGCAGCCTAGCCTAGCGTTCATTGTTCTAACATACTGTCTGACATGGCAGGTCTCGCCACAAACATGAGCCAAAAAGCCATGTCTTGGGCTCACAAAGCCAAAACATTTGGAGAACCTCTCATTTGCCTAAGAGAAGCTGGAAAGGTCCACCTCCACGAACCAGCACCAGTCTCGCAGGCTGTCGACACTTCAAAATACTCTTCAACTTCCTACATGCAGAGCTCAAAGCAAGGCAGCTTAGAAATCATGGCCCCATCCGAACCACGCCCAACTCACGACAAACATGACCACTACTACTCGTCAACGCTCTCCGCTTTCTACGCTCACATACCCTCGGCCTCCGGTCCCAAGTGCCCAATTTCTCCTCCAACCACCCATACCCTCTTCTCCCTCCCAGCAATGCACTACAGAATCCAAGAAAGCTTCTTCCAACACCTCGACACAGCCATCCTTTCCCGTCTCCCCTTCCTCATAGACCCAGAAAACTCAACCCATCGAGCCTTTCCGCTCCCTCCGACTTTCGAAATTTTCCGCGAAGAGATTGAGATCAAGATGGTCGCGTGTGGTGGTGGTAGTGGTGGTGGTGATGATCAACAATGGAGACGGCACCGAACAGACTTGCTTCGAACTTCCTTTGCGATCAAACAAGTCGAGGAATTCGTCAAGGAGCTTTGGTATGAAGAGGAAGAGAGGGATCCGCTTACGTTGGCGAGCGGGGAGACGCTTTTTCAGTTTTATGCTTGGGTTCAGAGGTTTTGGAGTAAGGAGGAGGGAGGAGAGATTGGGTTGAGTGCGGATGAGATGAGGGAGGTTTGGATAAGGGAGGAGAAGGTTGGGAGAGAGTGGGTGGGAAGAATCATGCTTGAGGGGGAGGAGGAGGATGAGGAGGGGGAGGATGGGGAGGAGGACGAGGACGAGGACGAGGAGGATGTTGGATTGAGCTTTTGGGAGTGTATCGAGACGTTTTTGTTGAAGTGGATATGGAGGAAGAAGTAGGGTTGAAGGAGGAAAGAGGGTAGATGAGTGATAAGTGGGAGGAGTATGATGGGAAGGATAGATAATGCGGAGCGGAGGATGATGGATGATTCGGCCTTTGCTTCGGCTTCTCGTCGCGTCGTGTCGTGTCGTGTCGCGTCGTGTCGCGTCGTGT
>LFZO01001024.1:0-13781 GCA_001578225.1 Pseudocercospora musae | reverse complement strand
TAAAGGTAGTAGAAGTCGGAAGAGGATTATTACTATATCTATTATAAGTAGAGATATTAAGACGTTAGTAAATAAGAAGTATACTTAGTAGTATCCTTCGTAGAAGCCGACGATTCGAAAGAGGGAGAGCTATAGCCTTATTAGTAATAATTCGAATAATACTAACACCTAATTCGAATTATACTTAGAAGTACTCCTCTTTCTCTTTGCCTTAGGGGAAAAGCCTTCGAACTCTTCGCTATCGTCGTCGTCGTTATTGTCGCTACTACCGTCGTTATTACTATCGTCGGAGCTAATAATAATAGTACTAATAATATTAGTTTATTAGAGAGCTAAAGGTTAGTATAAAGAAGAAGAGATACTTACTCTAAACGTCTAGTAGCCGAGGAGTCCGAGTTCTAGTCACTATCTATAGGTCGTGTAAGCTTATTCGAATTAAGCTATAGATGGATTCGAATAAGGAGATTATATAGTTCGAATCAAAGTAGCTCTATACTCTCATTATTATTATTATCCTCTATAACTATAGGAGAAGAGAGCTAACTCTTACTAGAGAGCTTCCGACCCGAAGGCGTAGTATTTCCTTTACCCTTGCCCTTGCCTATTAGCTAGCGAGAAACGCCCCTAATTCGAATTAGTTAGTAGAAGCACTCGTATAAAAGATATAGCTAATTCGAATTAGCTTTGAAAACACGTACTTTAACTCCTTCTTAGTAGGAGTGCCTCTCTTGCGGATGCTAGAAGGAGAGGCTTTGGATTTTTTTAGGGTTGTTGGCCTATAATTCGAATAAGATTAGTACTAGATTCGAATAATATTAGAACTTAATTCGAGTTAACTTACGTTAGAGCTATATCTTTAGCAAGGCTAGTAAGGAAAGCACTCTAGGCTATAGCCTTACGAGTATACTCCTCTAGCTTCTTCTAGGTAATCTTCTTATAGAATTCTGTAATTCGAATTAGATTAGTTGTTAATTCGAATAAAAAGGATACCTAATTCGAATTACGTACTTTTAGCTTTATTAATTTTGCCCTTTCTTATACCTATCTTCTCTTCCTCTACAAAATAGAGCTACTCTATCTCCGACTTTACGAATTTCTCATCGACTAATAGCGTATCCTAACTAGCTAGCTCTTTATAATTATTGCGAATGTGCTTTACTAAGGCCTAGCGAACGTGGAATCGTTTCTAATTCGAATCGGTTAGTAATTATATTCGAATGAACTAGGGTACTAATTCGAACTATACCTTGTAGCTATTAAGCCTACATCTCATCTCCCCTTAATAGACCTTTACCGTAATTTGATTAAAGACCTTACCTATATTATTCTAGGATTTGTATACTTCCTATTCGAATTAGATTAGCGGATAATTCGAGTTAGAGAGTAGATTGATTCGAGTCATACTATTTCGAATACTAGTAGTTTAGTATTTTTGTAAGCCTTAATATATCGAAGGTAGAGGTAGAAGGGCCGGTAGTCCTTAAAGGCCTAGACATTGTAATAGCCTTAGATAGAGTTACTACTACCTACTAAGGCTATTTTGTTATTAATTCGAATAGGTAGAGATGATTCGAATAAAGTACTAGATTGATTCGAATGAGATAGTAGTTTGCTTCGAATAGTAGTAGTAGGATAGTAGGGGTAGTAGGGTATAAGAGACAGAGTTAGGTTTGAAAGCGGAGTTAGACTTTGATTAGCGCGGTTAGGTAAGCTTTAGCGCGGTCAGGTGAGCTTTAGCGCGGTTAGTCCCGCGTTTAGCGCGGTCGGGTCAGCTGAAACTACTGTCGAGGGTTAGGGGTTTTGACTTTACGAAGACATGGAAGGCCGTAGAGGACAATAGCACTTCACGCGATTGTGGTTGGGGGAAGACGAATCATCAAGACTTTTTGTTATTCATCGCATGGTAGCATAATCTGGTATGCTCGTGAATCAGCTGCTTCCAGACAGCCGCACTATCCATCGCTCATGCGTGAAAAGTATTTGGGCCAAAACGCGGCCTTCTCTCCAATGATGCCTTTCTCCAGAGTTACATGTGAGATGAAGGTAAGACCAAGCCTACTTTTCCTTCTTCTTCTTCTTTTCCTTTTCCTCGTCCTCACGAATGAAGTAGAAGGCTCCCTTGTAGCGAGGATCCTCCTTCCACGTACCAGTCATGTCCTTGATGTCGCGAAACATGCTGTTCGAGTAGTAGTCAGTAAATGCTAATGGCGTTTTTTTTGTCAGGGCCGAGGAAGATCTCACCGCAAGCTGTGACTGCCATCGACTTCGACGACCCAGCACATCTGGTCATCCTTCAGATCGACAGGCGCCATCTTGCGCTTGTCGTAAGCTCCCTCCGCCTTCGCGATCTTCATGTTGTCCTCCTCGACTTGAGCGGTAGTACGACCGAGCCAGGCATTTGCTCCAGGAGCTGCTACATCCCCGCCTGGCTTCTCTGCGCCAAAGGCTGGGATGTAGGTATGGGAGTTCGCGCCGCTCTGGAAATGCATCTTGGGCTCAGGCACTGGTGGCGCTGGCTCGGGAGCGGCTACCGGAGCTGGTGGCGCGGCGGTGTAAGGCTGATAGTAACCTTGCGGAACGGTGTAGATGGGATGAGAGTAGTACTGTGCCTGTGGGTAAGCCAGCATGTTCGGGGCATGAGCATAGTAGACCGGCTGTGGGTAGTTGATGACTGGGGGTTGAGGCGAGGGCGCCTTCGAGTCGGTGGATGGCGCCTCCGATGGTGATGGTGACTTAGCCTTGGCTGGCATATAGCTGTGGAAGTGAAGGCCGTTGTGGGTGTCGTAGCCGGCGGATGGTGCAGCAGTCTGGAGACAGTGCTGGTCGGTGGACGGCCAATGCTCGTAGTCTTCATCACCAGTGGCAGACATCTTGGCCTTGGACCGATGGTGTTGAAGTTGTGCAGATGGTGGTGGTGGGAGAGGAAGTTCTTGTCTGACGCGACGTTGAATATGCGCGTGGCGATGCATGTGAGAAGTGGCGGGGGCGAAATGAAGTGAAGTTGTCAGGTGCTTGTGCAAGTGAAAGTCGAGGCACATGGAAAGAATGAACTTACGGTGTGGGTAGTGCGCGTCTGTGCTCGAGGCCGAGAATTTGTGTGCTGGTGAATGAGTCTTGTTTTGCGATGGCCGTCGTAGCGATGAGGTCTTGGGGGCGGATTTTCTAGCCAGACGTCGGCAAAAGGCCAGCACATTGCAGTCTGTCGAGGAGTACACGCAGATGGAGGAGCAAGGGCGATGGGCGACGGCCGCAGAGTGAGGCACGACCGCTCAGCTTGATATCAACGGTCACGCGCACACAACTTGATGTCATCCCGCTCGCAATTTACACATCCACAGCGACATGATCGCAAACGGCAGGCCATGGACTCCACCGCATCTGGGCGTAGGTATGGACGCGCAGAATAGCAGACTGGCCAGATAGCTGGCGACAAGCGATGATCCCAGGGCCGGATACTCGATTGCAAGCTACAGATCGACAAGTCTTGACTGCAGATTTCGTCGTTGCCGCACCGTGATTCTCAAGACAAAAAGCAATAGGCGCGGAGGGACAGGAAGGCATCAAAGCATGACGCTGTTGAGAGCGCCGATGAATTTGCTATATGCTATCATTGAGCTCGACCAGCACCTGCCAGGAGCATGATAAATCATTCATTCGTAATATGTCCAAGACCCGTCTTTCCTCCAACATAAACATGTTCATTCCAAAATCCAAGAATAGAACGCGATGCACAGAGAGGTCGCTGAAGCATGTTGGATGCTTCAAATTCCATCTCCTACTGTAGCGAGTGGGATTATTCTCTTCTAAACAGAAGCCTGCTGCTTCTCACCGACGGAGCCGGCGTTTGTTCTGCGAAGCTTTTTTGCCATGTGTTTGCGCTTGATTGCTTTCCAGCTCTCAACAGCACCGACGAAGCAAACAATGCTTCCAAAAACGAGACCCCACTCCCATGTCAGAGGCAAGTGCCTGAAGACGACCCGGTTGATGACGGGAATGTAGATGATTGGGAATGGAGTGAGGAGTCCCGCCAAGACAGCGTAGAAGAGGAACTTGTTCTTCGTGATGGCGTGAAAGAGCTTCAGATGAGGTCGCTGTCCGGCTTCCAGAGGATACATGTTGAACAAGCTGAGGTCAAGATGCTTGGCCTCCCATGCCATGACGGAGAGCAGAACAGTGAGGATACTGTATGCTGTGCCTCTAGCGCGGTACGGGAGGTCGCAAGTCGAATTGTAGTTGTGGTTGCAGTCGTCACCGAGATCGCCATCTCCGACGCCATAAGCGACAATGCAGAAGGATGCCAGGCAGAGGCTGCCCATACATGTTCCGTAAATGAATTTGTCGATAATCAATTCCCAGGTAAAGACGCCAGCCTTGAGCGAGTGCGGTGGACGTGTCATCACATCTGAGGAGGCTTCCTCGAGACCTAGACCTATGGCCAGGAAGGAGGAACTGACCAGGTTGGCAAAAAGGATCTCGAGTGGTGAGAGTGGGAAAGTAGAGACACCATTCCGATCCTTGAAAGCCAGTCCAATAAGAAGAAGAATGACCTGGGCGATGTTGCTGATCAGAAGATGGAGGAGGAATTTCCGGATATTGTCGAAAAGTCGACGACCTTCACGGATAGCCGACACGATCGAAGCGAAGTTGTCGTCCGTGAGAACCATGTCAGAAGCTTCTTTGCTGACATCGCTACCGTTGATACCCATAGCCACGCCAACGTCTGCGCCTTTCAAGGCTGGAGAGTCATTGACTCCATCTCCTGTCATGACGCAGTATTTGCCTCTGCGCTTCAAAGCGTGGAGCATACTGAGCTTCGTTGCTGGACTGCAACGTGCAACGACCAAAGGTAGAATATCCATGGCATCCATCTGTGCTTCGGACAGCTTGTCGAACTCTGAAGCAGTCATGACGGCGTTTGGTGAGGAGCTTCCGGCGACTTCTGGTGCAAGAATACCGATCTCGCGGGCAATCGTTGTCGCGGTCTTTAGATGATCTCCGGTCAACATGTGGACCGTGATTCCAGCAGCTTGGCAACGCTTAATGGCGCCGGCCGATTCCAGTCGTGGAGGATCGTAGATGCCAACCAGTCCCACAAACTCCAGATTCTGCTCCATGAGGTCGCGATCGCCGTATTTGTCGTTCAGATCCTGAGGCAGTCTCCGATGGGCGAGGCACAGCACTCTAAGACCTTCCGTGGCCATTGCATCTGCCTGAGCCAGAATGTCTTTCGAGGTAGCTTCATTGACATTCATCAGAGGCAGAAGAACTTCGGTGGCTCCCTTGGTGTAACAGATCTTTGCACCAGATGAAACGTCTTCGTAAATCGCCGTCATCCGCTTGACAGAACTGTCGAATGAATGCTCGGTCACAATTCTTAGGCCATCCTTCGAAAGCGTGTCCAGCTTACCACTTCCGCAGCGCATGGCCATGACATGTAGGGCTATTTCCGTCGGCTCGCCAGTAGCTGTCCAGTGCGGTTCGTCATCCTTGGGCTCTGAAACGGTGGACACGTTGCACAGCGCAGCTATCTGGAAGAATGTTCGAAGCTCAAGGTCGTTCACCAAATCTTGCGCCCATTGCAGCTTGCGGCCTTCCAAGTGTAAAACGCCAACAGTTGGGTCAAATGGATGCTGTGCGTGCTCCACTTGAATAGTCCTGCCACTCGCGAGCCAAGCCTTGCGGGCAAGCATCTTACCCTGAGTGAGTGTACCTGTCTTGTCAGAGCAGATATTCGTGACTCCTCCAATGGCTTCCAGTGCGCCCATCTTCCTGACAACGACATTACCCTTGGCCATAGCTTTGGATCCCACTGCCATGGTAATGGTCAGCAC
Source organism: Pseudocercospora musae (assembly GCA_001578225.1). NCBI lineage: Eukaryota > Fungi > Ascomycota > Dothideomycetes > Mycosphaerellales > Mycosphaerellaceae > Pseudocercospora > Pseudocercospora musae. The sequence continues at coordinate 7,950 of LFZO01001024.1, read as the reverse complement.
TGCAATGAGTGATTCAGGGATCACAGCTACAGCAACGCAGATTCCATAGATCAAGGTCTCATCATCGATGTCCCAGACATTGGCAGAGAAGACAATGATAGCGAGAAGGATGGCCAGTGCAAATAGGAATAAGGCAAACCATGAAAGCTTGACTTGAAGTGGAGTACCGATAAGTCCAAGAGCGCCTTTCAGGCCATGCAATGCACGCCTTCCTGCCCGCACATACCAGGGCCGTAGGAGGCCCTTCTCGTCCTTCTTGCCTTTCAGAGACTCAGCAATTTGACCGATCACTGTATTCATTCCGGTTCCTACAACAACACCCGTGGCTCGTCCACGAGTGACTGTGGTGGCGGAGAAGGCCATGTTCTGCCGGTCGCCAGGCGAGTCGTCCTTCACGCTGGAGATGAAGTCTGCGCCTTTCGAGGCAGGCTTCGATTCGCCCGTGAGCATTCCTTCATCGCTGGCGAAGTTGATGGCGTTAAGTAGACGAACATCGGCGGGCACCTTGTCGCCAACCGCGAGCTGAATCAGATCTCCTGGTACCAGCTCTTCGGCTTTGATGGTATGCAAGCTACCTCCATCACGAATGACCTTGCAGTCTGGAGCGGAAAGTGCCAAGAGCGAAGCGATCGTCTGCTCGGCTCGGTAGTCTTGGAAGAAGCCAACGATCATGTTCAAGAGGATGACAGCACTGATGACTCCACCCTCGATCCAGTCCATGGTTGCATAGCTCAAGATCATGGCAATGGCCAGGACGATGGTCAGACTGTTGGAGACTTGGCGGATCAGAATCCTCCACCAGATCACACCATCAGACGCCTCCAGTCTGTTCAAGCCATACTGGTCACGACGCTTCTCTACTTCAGCGGATGTGAGACCTCGTCTGAGATGTGGTCAGTAATTTGCATGGTGCGGGATGGGTCAGCAAGAACTCACTGGACATCAGTCGCCAAGAGGCTTGCCACTGAGGCGTGGGTCAGGGTATGGGCATGATGGTGAATGTTGCTGAGATGCACATCATCAATGGATATGATGGAGTTTGTTGTTTTTGTATCGCGAGCTCCGTCGCAGGCCTTGTCGTTCATGAGAACAGACTCCCTGCTGGACGAGCCCGCGCTCGGTATAGGCGGCGGATCGTCGACATTGCCGCTGTCGTCTGCAGCTGGCAGGCCTCCGGGGCCATGCGGTGCTGTCGAGTGGTGTTGAGACCCGACATGGAAGTTGGACGAGGAGGCTGGAGGTTTTTCCATCAATTAAGTAGCTGAGGCAGAGCAGCGGCCGTTCGCGTGGAAGGTCAGATGTTCGGGCGAGGGAGGTGCAGAGGTCGCCACTTCCAGTCTTATGTGGAGGAGGAGGAGGGGGGGCAAGAGCGACGGGTGTACCGGTACCCACGTGGCGCGGAGAGGAGACACAGCATGGAGGGATGGAATGGAATGCGTGGCCTGCCGCCTGCCGCCTGCCGCCTGCCGGGTCCTGGCACTCTGGGCATGACATGCACGCAACCACAAAGAGATCCGAGGGGACTCTTCTTGGTGTTTGTTGCCTCGGAGTCTGCGCGGGTCATGTTTGCTCGTTTTCTGTACCCTGACCGCTGGATCTCACTCTTATCTCACCAGCCCATCATCTCACCCCAGCTAGACACCTCTCCCCAGCCCACCTCACGACATGATGATAGTGTGTAGCTTCGGTAGGGCTGGTGGTTCGAAGCGTGAGACAAACCAACGGACGAGCAGGGATTGCTGTGCCAAGCCACGCTAATGGCGCTAGCCGAGGCGTAGGTTTCCATCCTTGCGTGCCTTCGCGTATTTGTCTGCTTCCGAACAAACACCTTTCTACGCCACGCCACGCCACGCCACGCCACGATGAGTACCGGCAAGCCATGCTTTGTTGCTGCTCCTCAAGAAGCACTCATGTGTCGCGAGATGGGAGCTGCACAGCATGGATCCAACGCACGGGGAATGATCAGCATCCGGCATTGCTTCCACTGCGGCTAGCGGCAAGCATGCAGCTCTCCCGGAGACGTCTTGGCGTATCGCCTCACAGAAGCAAAGCATGTTTGTCTGAACAGCATGTATGGACTACTGCTATTCTGATCCATGACAGAATCCCTTTGTCGCTCCGTATTAATACCCTTACAATCATGTATCTTACAAGTCGAAGACGTCCACAGCAAGCCACCGCAAGCACGATGCAAATCATACATGTGGACATGATGATGCGGCAATAGTCACTCGTACATCATGCATGCTGCTGGGATGTGAGGCACAGTTTCGAAAAAAAAATTGTCATCGCATCAAATGCAGAAGTTTGTCCATTCAACCAACAGTCGCGCTCCGAGCTGAGCTATGATACACGATACTTCCGCCCAGGTCCGACCGCAGCACCGAGACCGGCTCGTGCTTTAATGTTTGTGATTATGCCCTCCCATCTTCATCGACCTTTGCGGAACTGAGCCACCGATACCTTGACCGAAGGATCCTCTTCGCCAACCGAGTTGCGACCGCCGAGGTGAGAGAGGTTAGTCACGTCGTGGACTCTGGCGCCGATGCTTCCCATATCTGGCCGCTCTTCATCGCTGAACTCGTCCTCCTTGCGAGCAACGTGCTTGGCCATGATGTCGACGATGGCGAACTCTCCTTGGGCGCGGCGAGTCTCCATCTGCGAAGGGAAAGAAAAACGATTAGCATGTGCGCCACCATCATCTTGCCTTCGACTCAATGACACCTACCCAGTTCTCGTACCCGGTCCACCACCAGCTGTGCGTCGCCCCATCCTGCTTCTTGAAACCAGCGATCCCGTCCTTACCGATCCGCTTCGCCCAAGGCTTGTCGACGATATAGTGCAAGCACACGACACCTTCTTCGCGCCAGATGTTTTTGTGGCGGTATGCCATGGTCTTGACAGCATTGTACTTCCAGCTGAGGCTCACCCATCTGTTGCGAAAGAAGTGTACCATGAAATCCTGGTCGGGAAACTTGAATGAGCCGAGTAAATCGGTGGTCATAAAGAAGTCAAGCACGTCGCTCCAAAGCTCCCAACGCGGGTGGAAGACGAACATGCCGCTGTTGAACAGATGGTATGTATCAGGACTCCCGGGTTTGACCGTCTTTGACTTGACAAGAGCCTTCGGATGAGTCTGACGCGTCAATGCACAGTTCTCCTTCGTGTAGCTGGCCGGAGTCCATGGCATCTTATCCGGACTGCACACACAGTCGTGGACGGCAGCAATGGAGGTGAGAGGAAGCTCTGCCACATCCTCAAAGACGGAATCCATGTTTCCAAACAGCATCATGTCGGCATCAAGGTAGCACAAGGTCTCGAACCCTTCGTTGTACGCTTCGAAGACACGGAGCTTGGTCCAGGTGTCGGTGAAGCGATCGACGGCAACATTGAGCTGGTGACGCGCTGGTGGTATCAACAAGTCGCACTTGCGGAGAATCAAGCTAGATCGCTCAGCTTCAAGCTCAAGCGCCTTGACTCCAACGGCCGACAGGGAAGCTGTGTACAGCACGATCAACGGATACTGTGATCCTTGCTCTCGCAGTGTATGGGCCAGCAGGACGACGCCAGCAAGGTAATTGGCTTTGGTTATGAGAGTGATGTAGCCACGAGTCTGAATTTGTGTTGGTCTGCCGTCTTCGCTGTCGCTGAGCAAGGAATCGTGTCGAGCCATGTCTTTCGAACCTTTCCGTCGTTAAGGAGTGGCAAAAGGATGTATGATGTAGTGCTGTTTCAACCGCCCGACTGTGGGCGAAACCTGTCCTTCGAGCCGTCTCCTGTCCCGATATCTGGCAAGGAGCGTGAGCGTTTGCTGCTGTTCGTGGCCGGGTGCTTTGTGTATGAAATTGTCTCGAGGACGCGAAAGGGGGCTGGGGGAAGGGAATGGAGTTGATGTGCCGTCGTTCAAGCGGCCATCTTGACAGCGAGTGCGAGCTGTTGTGAAGCCTGGGTGCTTGGCCTTCGGTGTAGTGGCTATGGTGTGCCAATGTAGGTCTTCATGGAAGTTGTGGGTCGCTGGAAAAGCCGTGTCCGCCAAGGCAGTGGTCAATTGTGCCGTGAGCCAGATGGCAGGAAAGGGCAGCGCGGCAGAGCGACTGCTGCCAGCACGCCAGACGCCGAATACGGATATGTGACGAAGAGGATGGCTGGTTGCTGGATGCTGGTGCTGTGGTGTTGTTGCTGTCGGGGATGAAAAGGGTGTAGGAGCCGCATTGAAGCATGACACACGGCCTCAAATATTCCTGCCGATAGGTGCGCGGTGACCATCGCGGCTACTGCCGGAGTGAAGTCGTGAGTCCTCGAGGAAGGCGCGAGTCCCATACACTATCGTTACCCTGGAACAAGAGTCAGGCTGGTAACCAATATCGACTCCTCTTGCATACCGCTTTGTCTCGTGCTGGTCTGATCAGCGACCTTATCGTGCAGAACAGGATCTGGAGAACGCGGTCTACGTCTTCGTCACATGAGAAGGCGCGCCGCCTGGGCCTCGCATCTTGTTATGACAGATCCCTCAGTCTTGGTATCGCAGCAGGAGCACTAACGATGGTTGATCTTAACTTGAGGCTCACAGTATGTGGCACAAAGGTAGCGGTGTATCGACCAAAGCTTGATTCTGGGACACACAGTCCGAGCGCGATGCAAAGCACCGAGGGGATAAGGCTGTGCATTCGTGGTTGGGCTTGCTCCGCGAGCGCCGCTCCCTGGTAATCACTGAACAGTCTGTCAGTGAGACCAGAACACGTAGCCGCTATCAAGAGGAGGTTCGAGTCATGCGATATAGCCTTCGAGAGCTGTCCCACGTTTACCAATATTCTCGCATTGAATGCATCTCACTATGATCGATACGTCTCAACGCCCTCTCGGATGTCCATTTGCTTTCCCAGCTTCGGGTTCGTCGTCATCACTCATCAGTCCTTCAAGCTCAAACTCCTGAGCATCGGCCGCCTGCCTGTCGCTCGCATTTGGTATTCTGGCGTGACCATCCGCTCTTGCTCTTTCCTCGTCGCCAAGTTTGACTGGTCCTTTGCCATTCGTTGTTGAATTGGTGTATGATGAGTAAAGGTGAAGTAGCATGAGCACGACTGGATTCAGATTAGCGATTGCATACAGCAGCTCGGATGCATCAACTCACATAGGAAGAGCAGGAACGAAACGCTATAAAGAATTAGAATGTACGACACATGAGTGACGCCCGCGTCAGAAAGAAGCTTCATCTGCTCTTCAGTGGCACCCATGAAGAGGAAGCCAGAAGCGTAAAGGAAGAATGGTGTCAGGTACTGGAAGCTGTTGATTTCGGCATCAACATCGCCTCCCTCTGGTCCGACCAGTGTATTGCGGTCCTTGAGCACAAACGCAATTTCGATGATCCTGGCACCACCAGCGCTCATCAGAGTGTAACCGAAGGTGGAATGCACATGTGTGCTAAGCATCAAATCTTGAGGGTGTGCACTCATTGCCCAACCTGTGAAGATGATGACAATTGCTGGAATGAGATTTCGCTTCGGTCGTCCTTGTCGGTCTCGAGACAGCCAGATGCCAACCAGTCCAGCGACCCACCAGATGATGCCCATACTTGTGTGCTGTAAGTCATTCTTGACCCACGGCTGACCCCACCTGTGCTCGGTGAAAGTGTTTACGCACCCCCATAGCGCAATGATCAAGCTGTCGTAGAACTCCTGACTTCTTCCTGTTCGTGCAAGGAATGCCTGGCCGTTCAACAACATCATAGTCAGGACAATGCCATAGGCGATGAATGCCGAGCCCATGATGAAGTGAGCCAAACACTGTCCAAGGTGATCGCCTTGACAAAAGCCTTGCGATGCAATCCCACCGAAGAGAAACTGCACCCAGATTGCCACAGGCATGATGCCGCCGAGTACACCATGTCCTCTGACCAACTGTTTGCGTACCAACCCAAGAAACCCTCTTTCAATATGCATCTTCAGGTAGATACCAAGTCCAACTTGCACAATCATCACGAGCATGAGGATATTCGCAAACTTGGCGTGTACATTGGGACCAAACTGTCTGCCCTTGTGCGCATGTCCAAGGAAGTATCCAGGTATCGCAATTGCTGTTGCTGCGATTTGTACAGGTACGTGCCATCTTGATCGCACAAGTCCGAGTACCATTCCCGTGGGATAGAGGATACCCCAGGCAAAGCACTGTATCAGGATGTGCGCCCATAGTGTGCTGTCAATTGGTGCTGCGGAAACCGCCTCGCCTTCTGGAATCTCGTCATGTCCTCCGTGCGCATATGCTACGCCTGCGTAAAGGAGGGCACTACTGGCTACTGCAATCGCCGTCGACGGTCTCGTTCGGAAGGTAGCCATCGTGTCGCAAGGCTGGTGCCGGAGTGACTTCCTACGTCAGCTATGATCGTTCGTGGATGAGCGCAGCTGATCTGGAGTTAAGCTGCCGCCTTGCCAGGTCGGAAGCGTGAAACCGAGGTGTGAGGCAAGATTGATCTGTTCTCGATCGAAAGTGGTAAGCAATGAAGGACGGACCCCTGTCCAGCAATCGGCCCGAGAAATTCCCGGCTACGCGTCTTCCAGACCCCCCACGCGTCGACAATTCATTGGCAGCTTGCTGCCAATCTAGACACCGCGCGACGATTTTTTCAAGCTGTCTGCTAAGACCGAAATGACTAGCTAAGAGAAGTTGTAGAAATAATATTCCGTTAAAGTTAATCGAGTATTTAACTTGCCTTACGTTTCTAGCTTCGAAGCCGGGCTTTCGGCGCGTATCTCGAAAGACTTTTAAGTTGCTCTCTAGTAAAATATTAAAGGACTATTAATAAAATTGTCGGGTATCTAGATAAGTAGTAAGCTAGCCCTATATTAAAATAGCTTATAAGAATTAAGGAATTAGAATTTATATTTTATTTTAAATTACTAAATAAAAACAAAGTAGTAGTTTTACTATTCTAGAATCTATTTTAGTAAGTATTAGTTAGAAGTATCTAGATACTAACTATAAAATACTAGATCTTAATAAAGTATTAGTTAGAAATTAGTAAATATTTATAAAATAATACTCTTAAATATAATTAATACTAATATTATTTATTCTTAGAAAAAATTACTAAATTTTTATAGAGTATTACTTAGAAAGTTAAAACTCTTAGTTAATATTAGACTAGTAATTAAATATTAGTGAAATTCTAAGAAATTAAATTTAAAAAAATTGAATATCCATAATTTAGAAATTCGAAAATCTCGGGATTGATTAAAGCTTAACTATTCAATACTTAATGCTTCTAATCAATGTCTATTCGTCTCTAGCTCGAAATTCTAGCAAGCTGCCACTCTTGGAACGCGACCGTGGTCCACAACACTTCCTAGTTATGCTCACCTCTCACAGCAATCGACGTATACGTACCAAGGCCAAAAGACGGCATGTCTTCCCAACGCGAATTCAAAGCAGAACCTCCATCGTCAGAAGCACCCCTACCAAGCTCTCCATCCCCAGTGAGAGCACAAGCAGGAAAAATCGACCAAGCCAATGCATCGAAAGATATGGATTCGACAATGAACGAAACCAAAACCTCCCAACCCACAACGATCCCCTCCCACCTCTCCGCCAAACACACCAACCTCAAATCCCACCTCGCCTCCCTCCAACTCGAGAAATCCAACCTCATATCGCGCTCCACCACCATCCCCATCCCCGAAACCTGGACCCAGGAAGACAAGTCCAAAGCGGCATTATCAACAGCTCAAGCTCGCATAAAAGAACACATCTCTCTCCTTCATTCATACAATGAGATAAAAGACATAGGATTAGGATTATTAGGGCTATTAGCTGAAGGGAGAGGGGTCAGAGTCAAGGATTTGATGGGGGAGTTTGAGATGGGGGAGAAGGATTGAATGTTAAACACACACACACACACACATACACATACATAGAGAGAGAGAGAGAGAGAGAGAGAGAGAGAGAGAGAGAGAGAGA
>LFZO01001023.1:0-18629 GCA_001578225.1 Pseudocercospora musae | reverse complement strand
GGCTACCTAGTTACTAACAATAACAATCAATACGTTCTTAGGAATACGCTAGACCTGCCTAGCAACGTTACTAGTAGTAAACATGAAAATTCTACTATATAATAACGAAGAGTTTTCGCGTAGTAACGAGCTACCCGAGGTAGTAACGTACGCTAAGCGTATTCGGAGCGCTAGAGGCGCGAGGGAATACGTAGATAGGATAGCTTAACGAGGAGTTAGGTTTGTCTATAGCTAGGGATAGCTATACTAGGAGAAAGGGGATAGTTATAAGAACCTCGATAAGGTAAGGTCTCTTGCCAAGCCCTAAGTATACCAAGTAGCGCGCGCTAGGGGCGCACGCTAGACGCACGTGACTCGCATAGCCTTTTTAACCTAGCGCTCTACGCAATCCTTTTAGGAGGCACTTGTTAGTTCTACTACCTACTATGTTATCGGTTAGGCGGGTGTTCTATACGTTGCTATATACCTAGCCCCTAACAAAAGTAGACTAACAAGTAACGTATAAGGGGTACGTAGGTCTACAAATAGCGTAGTAGAAGGAGGTAAGCTATAGACGCGTAGTAGTCGATTTGAGCGTGTTCTTTATATAGCGATAGTACTAGTAAGAGTATCGCTTTAAGCCGGTATAGCGAATAGCGTAGTAACTTCTAGGAAGGCGCCTTACTACTAGTAGTACGCTAGTAGATATAACATAGCCGTTTCTACGCGAATTTATAGTATTTCCTTAGGGTTTAGATCCATAAGCGTACTAGCCTATATGCTTCCGCTTTACTCTAGTTACTATAGTATTTATTGTCGCTATATTAGCTAGATCTTACTCATAATATCTAGATAGAACGAGGCACTAAGCAAGCCTTAATCTAAACTATCGCTACGAGAATAATAGCTTATCCTTTATATACTTCGAGCGCAAGCCTAGCGGTACTAAGCATAGCCGTAGGTATAGCTCTCGGTATAGAATAAAGGCATTAATAATAGCTATATCTAGTATATTAAAGAATAAGGCAAACTAGGCTCTTACTAACTTTAGCTAAGTACTACAATAGGACCGCAATTGATCGTAGATATCGACTCCGCCTATAAAGAGATTATAGTCGATAGACTAGCGTAGTACCTACAATTTGATATACCCTAATCCGTACTATACTATCTCTCTTAGTCGCTTTGCTAGTATGCTTTGTCTACGAGGTTTCCTACGCTCTTTCTCTTCGAATTTAGTAGGCTAATGTACTATTGTAACTACCTAAACGAGGTTCTTGTCTTGCTATATAATAGCGACTATATCGCTATACTAAACGCTAAATAATTACTAGTTATAAGGAAGGATCGTACTAGCTTTGTTCGCTACGCTAGAAAGGGCCTTTAGCTAGTCTAAACCGATAGCTCTCGCGGTACTATAGGCGGCGACACCCATGGCTCGAAGGATATAGAATAGCTTGTAGCTACTAAATAGGTTATCGCAATACAATATAAAGAAGTGTATCGTTATAGGAAGTTAAGAAACTAGCTAGATAACTATACGTAATGTTAGCGGCAATAGCCGTACGACTACCTACTAAGCGAGATTTAGTCTAGTAACAATACTACTAATATCTATATCGATATAGCCGGTTATAGGACTCTTGAAGGCAAAGGAATAGTAGTATCTAGTATCGTAGAGCGCTAGTACGTAATATCCGACCGGAATTAGCTTACTACGGACTATAGTTATATAGCTAGACCTACTAGTAAAACGTACTATAATTTCGTCGATACTAACTTCTATACGAGGCGTTATATATAGTTTAAACGTCCTTCTTAACTCGTCCGCTACTAGCTTTACCTTCTCGAAGAAACGACACTTTGCAAGGTTCGTAACTAGCTTAGAAAGATAGAGATATCGTTTAATAGCCTTAAAGCGATCGCGGCCGAGATATGCGTATATTAGATAGCGAGGAAACTCGCTATTGTAAGACTAATATTCGTCGACATCCGCCTACCTAATTACCGATATATATATTACTAACTCTAGCTAAATCTTTACCTTAGCGACTATTACGACCCTCTAATTATTAGCCCGTTTGAACGTAGTATATTCGTTAGTATATCTAGCAATTATAGTTAATAGAAGGTCCGTAAAGAATAGCTAGAAGAAGAGTAATAGTAGGTTATATTATATACTAAATCTACTATCGTAGTTAGCTAGATAGGTCTCTCGATATTGTCTATTCGTATAGTTGTTTATATACGCGATTAGCGGCAATTCGTCTAGTTAAGTATAGAAGCCATTAGGCAAGTAGATACTACGCTAATAGTACTAACCTTCTAGGGGAATATAACCTTCTAGATTATCTATTATAGGTATAGTCTCTAGCGTTAACTAAGTTACTTTCTACCCCTTCTTAGGTTACTATATAGTATCTAGATCTTCTATAGCTTCTTTAACCTCCGACTCTTTAGATATAGGCTCTTTATCCGTACTAGTTACTCCCTTACTAACTACTTGCGCCGTATTCGTATTACCTATATTACTCGTAGTATTCGTAAAGTCTATTAGATTACTACTATTCGGTTACGTAATAACCTCGCGAGGGTTAGAAAGTAGACTATCGCTAATGCGTACGCGGAAGATTGGTTATTCTATAGAGAAAGCGATATTTATATAAAAGAGCTAGAAGTTATTATATAAAAGAGCTAGAAGTAAGGTAGAAGGTATATAGTAGAGCTAGACAAGGATATTTATTGGTGGAAGCCCCTACAAATGCTATCTACTAGACACTTACCGAGTAGTCCGCGGAGCTACGCGTAGCGCCATTAAGTTGGCGCTATATTGTGTTGAAAACACCTGCCAAGATGGTCAGCCGGCAAAGGGATAGCGGCACGACATGTCCTCGACTGCTCGAGTTGCGAGCAACCGACAGCTGGAGCGCAGCCTCGGGGGAAGATAAGGTGCAGGCGTGGAGCGAATGGGAACCCCAGTCCTTTCTGCTGGGTCCTCTTTCAGTGGCGTGGCGTGTTCCAATATGTACTGTAGCTTTGTCCAACCGGCAATGGCATTACCTTAGCAACCCACAGCCCGTAACAAGCATCACCACTCATCAGCCAAGGCTATGCCACCACGGTACTGTATGGATGGCGAGAGTGAATGCCTGAGGTGTAGTTAGACCTGGTAATATCTACGTATCTACAGGCTTAGAGGTGGTATTCCGCCGCACGTCACTACGGTCCGAGACGAGCACGATTATCGATACCTGCCTGGCAAGCCTGTCGCAACATGGCCCAGATGGTCATGATCTTGCGGTGTCGAACTATCGGCTACGTTCTGGTCGCACCATGGTTCATGTGTAAGACTCGTGTAGAATGCTCACGGCGCAGTGTCTCTTTCGGAGACGGACGAGAGCTCGAGCATCGATTTGCCGCCATCTAATGACCAGAAAGGCAGGAGATCCGTCTTTCAATGCTGTTGCCACTGTTGATATCATCTTGTAGCTCGTGCATACAGCAGTGATGGCGGGCTTGGCACGGTGTTTAGCTCAATTGGGTGAATGTCCATCGACAAGGCAAAAGCTACTTGTCGGCTAGGACCGATACATATTATTACTGTGGTTGCAGCTTAACCGTGCCCACCCTGTGCGGGCTTGGTAGCTACGCGCGATTCACGTCTCCTAGTAATAATTAGTTAGTATATTCAAATACAATATACAAACCTATACTTCTTAAGCTTATAGTAATACTTAGGATTAATAAGAAGCCCTTTCTCGAGCCTATTATTCTTATTCGAGCTATTAAATAATACCTCTCTATCCTAAACCTAATGCCTCTTATAAAGCTAAAGAGGCTATAGAGACTACTACTATAGTAGTAGAGGCTTAGTCTACTACTACTTAGAAGAAGTATAAATATACTACTAAGAAGCTAGAAGTAAATAAGTAGTAGAAGAGTAAGAAGCCTAATACTATATAGTAATTATAACTAGACAATTAGCTACTTAAAGTAAGTAGTTATCTAGAGGATAAGGAAGTAGAGGATAATATAGAGATAGTAGTAGAAGTTAATAGAGCTAGACCTAATAATAAGGACTAGATAGATAAAGAGAATAAAGATAAAGAGACTTAGTAAGCTAAAGAGTTACTTAATTATATATACGATATATAGGTATATATAACCTATAGTAAGGAATAGTTAGAAAGGAATAGTAATCCTTATATTAAGTAAGTCTATAGTAATATACTAATCTATTCGTTTCTTAGATAGTATAATAGCTTCTTTAATAGTCGAGATAATAGTAAGAAGTATACTACGAAGGATATTATATTAGAAGTCTCGTATACTAGATTACGTAAGTACAATATTATTATATCTTCTTAATAGCTATTTAAAGAGATTAAGTAGTAACTACTTACGTCTATATTCTTAATTAGCTTAATAATTAGTAGAAGGACTATTAGAAGGAATTAATTATAATACTTAATCTAAAGGTAGAAGATAAGTATCTACTAGAGATATCTATATAATAGTATAGAAGATAGTAGGCTCGTAATCTAATACCTACTAGTATATAGGTAGGTAGGTTAATCTTATTACTATACTATTCTAACTACTAGACAAGTAGCGATCTCTAGTTTTCCTTAGGAGAGAAAAAGCCCTTTACTCTACCTTCCTAACTTCCTTAAAGCCTCTAGTTTTATATAGTATTAAAAACCTTTACTCTCTATTATACTATTAGGAATACTAAGCCCTACCCTTAGTTATACTAGTCTTTTAAATATTAAGAGGTTCCCTATATCTCTATCTCCTTAACTAGATTATGTCTACTTCCTCTAGTTTAGTATCCTTTATTAATTCGTTCCTTTATAGCTTTAAACTAGGTAGGAGGGAAATCTAGTTTAGGGAATAGGATAGTATTCCTATCCCTTTCCTCCCCTTCCTCCCTCCCCTTTAAATACGGGTTATTACTATTCCTCCTACTTTCTAGTTAACTTCTATATTAGCTCTCTACTAAGCTATAAACTATCCCTATCCTTACTTAGTATCTAGTTATATAATCTATACTACTAGAAATTAGATTTCCTACGTTAGTTTCTATACTTAGGTATTCTTTATAGGCTACCTTATATACGGTATAAGGAGTGGTTTATGTTAGATACCTAGCCTTTAGAACTAGTATTAGTGCCTCTAGAGTAAAAGCTAGGGCCTAGGGAGCTATCTAGGACTATACTCCCCTAAGGGCTATAGGCTATAGGATATACTAAGTACTTTATCCTCTATATTCCTATCTCCTTTAAGTAGTTATTAAAACCTCCTCTTGAGTTATTCCTCCCTTCTCTTTAGGATAATTAGTCCTAGGTTACTACGCTAGTTCCTTATCCCTAGGATAGATTTCCTCCCTAGAAAGGTTAGCCTATCGACTCGGTATTAGTTCTTGTACTAATTATAGCTATACTAGGCTCGATAGGTAGTCCGGATAGTTTTATAAATAGCTAGTCGCCTTAGAGCTAGACTCCTAGAGCTAGACTCCTTTTACCTAGACGCCTTGAAAGTGCCTCCCTAGGTAGCGCTATAGGTAGGAGAGATTTGGCTCTATCGACGACGACAACGTCGCTACCTCTAGGTTCGTAGCTAGTACCGCGTATAGGTACTCTCCTTTGCTAGCCCCTACTAGTATATAGAGATTAATAGTAACTTAATAGTAACTAGAAGAAGTATATAAATAGTAGTATATAGAGCTAGAAGAAGATAGTATACTAGTACTAATAATAGAAGATACTACTCTTTATAAGAAAGATAATAGTAACTATTATAAGTAGATAAAGTAAGTCTAGGCTTATAAGAAGATAACCTATAACTTCTATAGTTAGTACTACTATTATAATAGCTCTAATCTAGATATAAGCTATTACTTAATCTATAACGAGATTACTATTACTTAGGTAGCTAGAATTCGTAGTAGTAAGCTTACTATAATAGATCTAGGTACTATTCTTATTAATAAGATATAGTACTATAAGTAGCGCTATATTAGTAATACTATACGTAATCCCTTTACTTAAAGTATAAAGGTAGTAAAGACCTATAGTACTATAGTACTAGTAGTTATAGTAAATAAATACTTACCTAGTAGAGTTATAAAGGATTAATCCTCGAGTCTACTATAAAGCTTATAACTAGAGGTAGAGTAGATAGACCTAAAGGACTAAATCCGCGATTTCTTTATCTAGCTTCGTTAAAGGATACATTAGAGCTATAGAAGTAAAGATATAGATACTATTAAGATAGTAATTAAAGATAAAGAGCTTAACTTAAAGATATATCTTAGTATAGGTATAGAGAAGTAGATTACTCTTAGATTTAAGAAAGGATAATAGGATTATTTCTACTAAGTAGAATAGAAGTATATAAGGGAAGGATAGCTTTAGGCTTTATAGAGTTTCTATATAACTATATACTATAGAAATATACTTAAAAAACTAGAGGAGCTTAATAGATATATATATAGTAGTAAATTCTTATATTACTATACTATTCTAACTACTAGACAAGTAGCTATCCCTATCTATCTTTAAAGGTAAAAGCCCTTAGTATATAGCCTCTAGTACAAAACCCTTCGCCTCCTTCCTATTATATAGGATTCTATTCCTAGCTTTTGTATTTGTTTAGGCTATAGGATATAGAGAGGATCTCTATTACTCCTTCCTCTTACTAAGCTCTCGTTCCTATTTCCTATCTTCCTCCTCCTCCTTCTCTAGCTCCTCCTTTATAAGAGAGAACTACATAAGGAGGCCCTCTTTAATTATCTATCTAGTTACTTTATTTAAGCTCCTCTTTGTCTAAATAATCTCCTACTATAACGATCCTATCTTTTAGAGGAGTTAGTTCCTTATCCTTTATCTCTTTAGATAGAAGAGTATAATATATTTAGATATCTAGGCCCTATATCTATATATATACTCTAGTATCTTGCCTAGAATCCTCCTCCTTATAAGATATATATTTAAGCTAATATGTTTAGTCCTAATTAGGATTACTATTGTACTTTGTTTTCTTAACTATTCCTAGTATAGTTCCTTATCCTTTAGCCCTTCTTACTAGGCTATAGGGAGTTATTAGCCCTATTAGGATATCTACCTTTTCTTAACTTAGCTTTCCTATTATATATTCTATTTCTAGTATATCTACTATAATTTAGGCATTATTCCCCTCTATTAGATATATTCCCTAGTCTATTTATTAATCTATTCTACTATCTCTCTCTATCTTATCTTTAGGTCTTATGCCTAGGCTATACCTCTACTCCTCCTATATTCCTTCTAGACCTCCTTGTATCTCTCCTAGATATACTTAATAGTAGGTTTATCGTTTACCTTAACTAACTATTATCTTGCTATCTCTCTTATATATATAGAGAGGGATAGGATTTATATTTCCCTTTAGAGGATCCCTTCTACTATACTCTTATATACTCCTATAATATGTTTTAGGGCCTAGTTTTGGATCTTTTCTAGCTATAAGGCAATCCCTTTCCTATATCTAGGTAGTCCTTCTAGTATTATCTAGACTTTAGCCCTATATATTATTATAGGCCTTACTATAGCTATATATAGGTATCTTGCCTTTTAGAATAATACTCCCTATATAGATTTATATAGCCTTTAGAGTAAGGATATCTAGGATATGCCTTTCTCTACTACTTTCTTAATATATAGATCCTACTATAGTTTCGAATCTACCTATACCCTTAGTAGTCGGAGAGATAGGGCGGGCCTATCCTTAAATCCTAGTATATTAACTATAGCCTATAGATTATGTCTTTTCCTACTCCTAGTAAAGTAGATTAGTTAGTACTTCTATAGTACAAAGGTAGCCCTATATTTAGTTACCTATTATATATACTTGTTATATACTATCTCTAGCTTTCTATAGTTCCCTTCTATACTTTTTCTATATATAAGAATATTAGAGTTATCTACGAAGCCTATTACTATAGTTCCCCTATCCTTAAGGTTAGAGAGGAGTATAGATATAAAGAATAGGAATAGGATTAGTAAGAGTATTAATCCTTATAGTATTCTAGTTATTTAGGGCGTTACTTAATCTATATATTCCCTAAGTCTAAGGCATATAGTCCTATCCTAAAGGAATAACTAGATAAATTGTACGATATATCGTAGATATACTTTTATCCTAATATTATGTATTAGTCTCTAGTATAATATATATTCGAATACCCCTAATATGTCTAGGCATAGTATTAATACTACTATTATTAGGTCCGTTTTCTAGACTATCTAGACTTATTCTATTATTAGCTCTAGGACTAATATAGTAGATCTTATTAGTCTAGCTCCTATCTAGGATTAGGGAAGGAGATCCCTTTCTTCTACTTCCTTACTTATTCTCCCTATAATAATAGCCTCTAGGACCTTTACTATAGTATTTAGTAGTACTATAGGTCTATATACTCCTAGCTTAGTATAGTCCGGCTTCTATAGTTTCTTTAGGATAACTATTATAGAGTGTTTAAAGGGTTTAGGGTAGTATCCTTATTATAGGTATACTATAAAGAACTTACATAGTATAGGTCCTAGTTCCTATTAGTATTCCTTAAGTACTAGGTTAACGATCTAGTCTAGTCCTAGGGCTTTTCCCTTAGGAAGTATATTAAGTATCTTCTAGAGTTCTCCTATTCTAACTTCTTCCTCTATCTAGAATAGGCTTAGGTAGGATACGTATTATATATTATCTAAGTTAGCTTTCCTTAGCTCTAGAAAGAAGTATTAGGCTAGTACTTCTACCTTCCCTTAGTTTTCTATTTATATTTTACTATCCTTATCCCTAATCTCTAGGAATTGTAGAAAAGGTTATTTTTAGCCTATCCCTTCCCTAGCCTACCTAGCTAGTTTCTAGATCTTATTCGGGTCCTCGGTAGCTTCTTTAACTATATCTCTCTAGCCTAGGTCCCTATCTTTCCTAATCCGCTTACCTTTAGCCTATAAGGCTATGAGGTATACTACTAGGTTCCCTTCTATCCTATCTTTACTCTACTCCCTCTTTAGATATCTTATTTTTCTTACTATAATACTATACTCCCTTAACTAGATTATTTTAGTATACTTAGATAGTTTAGCCCTTAGGATATCTTCCTAGATAATTTTAGCTAGTATCTCTTAGACCTCCTAGGCTATTATATTAAGCTATTATAGTATATGTATTTCTTTATTAGAGATTTCTTATGCCTCCTTCTTTATCCTAGCCCTAATCTTATCCTAGTCCGCCTTTTTCTATTATAGTCTTTATATCTAAGCTCTAGTACTAGTCTAGGCCTATAGGATTATAGTTTAGATTAGTATATAGTCTAATCCTATTTCTAAGTCTATCCTTGTTCTATATTCCTATATAGGCTAGCGAAGGAGAGTACCTATACTATATATACGGTACTAGCTATAAACCTAGAGGCGACGATAACGTTATCGTCGGCGTCGATAGAGCTAAATCTCTTCTATCTACTAGCGCTACCTAGGAAGGCAATATAAGGCGCCTAGGTAAAAGGAGTCTAGCTCTAAGGCGACTAGCTATTTAGAAAACTATCCGGACTACCTATCGAGCCTAGCGTAGCTATATCTAGTACAAGAACTAATACTAAGTCGATAGGCTAACCTTTCTAGGAAGGGAATCTATCCTAGGGATAAGGAACTAGTATAGTAACCTAGGACTAATTGTCCTAAAGAGAAGGGAGGAATAACTAAAGAGGAGGTTTTAATAACTACTTAAAGGAGGAGGGAATATAGAGGATAAAGTACTTAGTATATCCTATAGCCTATAGCCCCTAGGGGAGTATAGTCCTAGATTTGCTCCCTAGGCCCTAGCTTTTACCGTAGGGATATAAACGCTAGTTCTAAAGGCTAGGTATCTAATACAAACTACTCCTTATACTACATATAAGGTAGTCTATAAAGATTACCTAAGTATAGAAACTAATATAGGAAATCTAATTTCTAGTAGTATAGGTTATATAACTAGATACTAAGTAAGGATAGGGATAGTTTATAGCTTAGTAGAGAGCTAATATAGAAGTTAACTAGAAAGTAGGAGGAAAGGTAATAACCCGTATTTAAAGGGAAGGGAGGAAAGGGAGGAAAGGAATAGGGATACTATCCTATTCCCTAAACTAGATTTCCCTCCTACCTAGTTTAAAGCTATAAAGGAACGAGTTAATAAAGGATACTAACTAGAGGAAGTAGACATAATCTAGTTAAGGTAATAGAGATATAGGGAACCTCTTAATATTTAAAGGACTAGTATAAACAAGGATAGGGCTTAGTATCTCTAATAACATAATAGAGAGTAGAGGTTTTTAATACCGTACGAAACCGGTAGGGGCTTTAAGGAAGTTAGGAAGGCGTAGTAAAGGGCTTTTTCCGTCCTAAATAATACTAGAGATAGCTACTTGTCTATAGGTTAGAATAGTATAGTAATATGAAATCTATCTATCTATCTATATTCCTATATATTCTATTAGATTCCTATAGTCCCAAATACTAAGTCTAGGATCTAGTAGCTCCTAGGAGTCTCCTATATAATTGTACCTAGCTCTAGGAGTAGGTTAAGGTAGGCCTTTTCTATAATTGTAATAAGGTAGTCTACTACTTAATACTAGTTCTAGGTATTGTTCCCTTCCTACCTAGGATAGTATAGGTTATAATTTATAAAGTTACCTAGTAGTATAGTCTCTTCCTCCTCTTTTCCCTAGGTTATATCTTCTATTAGTAGGAGGATGCCTAGGGTATAGACTCTAATAGGGCTAGAAGGATTATAGTAGTTTAGGATATTAACCTATCTATCTCCTATAAGGAGTCTAACTATAATTATGTCTCTAGAGTATTAGAATATATAGTCTAGTTAGTTACCTAGTAGGGGATACCAAGTAGACTAGATTATATAATAATAATTATATAACTAATCTAAGCTAATACCTTTTAGGTTAAGCTCTAATCTATAGATAATAATAATATACTTGCTATTCCTACTTTTGGCTACTACCGTTCCTTGTAGCTTCTATTACGTTTTATAATCCATTTACACCTATTAGCCCTCCTTAGCTCGATAGGTTATAAGCCCGGATTTGTAACTATAAACGGAAAGACTAAAAGTAGTATAGGTTACTCCTTAATCTATAAGTCTAGTCCTAGAAGGAAGAGGCAAAATAGAAGAGGGATAACTTAAGATAGACCCTATATACATTGTATATAAAGCTCTATATATATAAGCTATAAAAGGAATCTTAGTAAGGTATACTTGCTTAAGGCGTATTAGATCGCTTAGAGTGTAAAGGGAATAGATAAGCCTAAGTCTTAAGTACCTTTAGATAAGCCTTAGATTTAGTACTTAGTACTACCAATATCCTAACCTATAGGTTATAATAGTTAGGAAGGACTTAAGGGAGTCTTATAGATTAGGGATCTATACTAAGTTGTTAGTAACCTTCAAAACTATTAGAGGCTTAGTAGAGCTAGGAATCTACTAACCTAAGGAAGATAGCTATCTAGAAACTGTTATTTTTAGATTAAAGAAAGAGCTTGTTTCTAGAGTTTATTTAGGTTTAATTTATAGAAGAAATTATAGATTAAGAAGGTAGAATTAGTAAGAGAAGGGCTATACTAATCTTAATAAGGGAGAATTATAAATTATAGTTCAAGATTATTAGGATATATCTAATAAAGCTAAAGGTTAAATAGGTACTAGATAAAGTAGTCCTTAATACCCTAGTATCTATACTATCTAAGTATGTCTTAATAATATTATTAGAATCTTTAGATTAGTTAATTAGAAGAGTAAGCTATAAGGTTTATAATGCAATAGTATTATATAAGATATTTATCTACATTTTAGAAGATAATTAGGATAAATGTTAAGAGCTTAAATATATAAAGTATTTATAGGACTAGGTAAAAGGGAAATATAAGAGGAAACTATAGGCAATAGGGAGAAGTTTACTCTAGTAGTATACTAATTTTAGTATAGAAGAGGGTTAGACAATTAATAAAGTATAGTAGAGCCTAAGTAGTATAGCTAGGAAGGTAGTATCTATCTCTCCCTAGTTTAAGGATATAACTTATATACCTCGTAGGCGATACGTATAAGAAGTAGTATAATAACTATAATCTCGAAGACTTAGGTACTTATACCTATAAAGATTTTAAGGATTTCTATATTAACTACGTAGGAGATCCTATAAATCGTATACTAGACGTAATCCTCGAGTATAAGGCGACGCGTTAGCGTAAGAACTAGACGGTTTAGAACTTTGCCCTCGAACTCGTAGTAGTAGAGGATTAGCTAAGCGACTATACCGAGGCGTAGCGTATACGCTACCAACTCGCAAAGTTATAGCCTATGCTACGTAGTACTATCGTTAAGTACTATACTATTCTAGAGCTAAGGTAGGAACTAGTATAACTCGCGACTCGTATCGAGACGCTAGATAGATTATCTAGTAAGAAACGAGAGCGAGATAACGAGAACTATAGTAGTTTAAAGAAGAAGCGCTACCTTAATAACTATAGTAGTAGTAAAGAGTAGGGCGGATGCGATAAGAAAGTAGGCAAGAAGCCTATATAGACTAAAGACTCGAGGCCTAGTCGGGACCTATCTATAGTAGAATACTATAGGTATAATAAGAAGGATTACTATAAGACCGATTGCCTAAACAAGTACCTATAGAAGGATAGCGACTTATAGGCTATATACAAGGTCGAGGTAGCCGATAAGGGAAAAGGTAAAGCGCCTACTAAGAGCTAAGGGTAAGTACTATAGCTAATTCTAGTAGCTCTATAGTATATATACTATCGTAACGCGTATATAGCGTAATAGTAACGTAGGATAGAGACGTACGCGTCGCATGCCTACTAGACGATATAGTAGATATTAATATTATCTTACGCGAGTTTATCCTCTAATACTAGCCCTAGTAGATCGCCGATACTACCCTACCTAGTACCGATAGTTTCTAGAGGGAATATAGATACTATTATAGAGCGTATACGCTAAGCCTATATATCGTAGACTTATTAGATTAGGAACGCGTAATAACCGGTACCTTTTATACCTTCGAAATACCTAACCTAGACCTTATACTAGGTAGGCCTTAGCGAAGGGACTAGTAGGTAATCGTAGATAGCGTAACGGATACGTAGACCTATAGTACTAGTAGCGAGGTAAGACCTATTATAGTAAGCGAGCTATAGTAGTTATTTAAAGAAATGCGCGATACGACGTATATATATATAGTAAGTATACGTAACGCTAGCGTAGCGGCTAATAACCCTAATCTACTAGAGGAGTTTAAAGACTTTATAGATATCTTTACTATAATACTAGAGGCTCGACGCTAGCTATACGCTAACGTAGAGTACTCGATTAATCTAGTCGATAGGAAAAAGCCTTCCTATCGTTTCCTATATTATTAGTTAGAGTAGGAGCTCTAGGTCCTTCGGGAATACCTTGTTAAGGTAGTAGAGAATAGGTAGATTAGGCCTAGCGTAAGCGAGGTAGGTACGCCTATCTTGTTTATACTAAAGAAAGATAGGAGTCTTTAGTTATATATCGACTATAGGGATCTTAATAAGATTACTATTAAGAATCGCTATCCCCTACCTCTTATTAGCGAGACAATAGATAGGCTTAAGGATATAGAATAGTATATATCCTTAGACCTTATTAACGTATACTATTGTATTCGTATTAAGCGAGGCAATAAGTAGAAGACTATATTTCGTATATACTATAGATACTATAAGTACCTAGTAATACTATTTAGGCTTACTAACGTACCTATAACCTTTTAGGGTTATATTAACCGAGCCTTAGTAGGCCTAGTTAATATNTACTAAAGAAAGATAGGAGTCTTTAGTTATATATCGACTATAGGGATCTTAATAAGATTACTATTAAGAATCGCTATCCCCTACCTCTTATTAGCGAGACAATAGATAGGCTTAAGGATATAGAATAGTATATATCCTTAGACCTTATTAACGTATACTATTGTATTCGTATTAAGCGAGGCAATAAGTAGAAGACTATATTTCGTATATACTATAGATACTATAAGTACCTAGTAATACTATTTAGGCTTACTAACGTACCTATAACCTTTTAGGGTTATATTAACCGAGCCTTAGTAGGCCTAGTTAATATCTACTATATAGTCTATCTAGATAATATCCTAGTATATAGTAAGAACAAAGAGTACTATATACGCGACGTACGCGTAGTACTTAAGAGGCTTAGGCGGTTCGGCTTATATACTAACTATAAGAAGTACTTATTCTAGAGGAAATAGATAGAGTTCCTAGGATTTATCGTTAGTACCGAAGGCGTATCGATAGATAGGAGTAGGATAGACGCAATTACCGAGTAGCTACGTCCTTCTACCCTTACCGAAGTCTAGTCCTTCCTTAGGTTCTACAATTTCTATTATAGGTTTATATCTAACTACTCCTAGTCTCTAGATTATTATATCTCTAATAGTCCTCTCTAAGGGAGTAAAGAACGGCCGAAAGCCGGGTCTAATCTAGTAGGGTACAAGCGAGGAGTAAGCGTTTAAGAGCCTAAAGGATACGTTCTATTTAGTATCGCTACTTAGGCACTTTAACCCTACGTAGCCCCTACGTCTCGAAACCGACGTATCTACGTTTATATTAGCCGAAATCCTCTTATAGTAGATAGAGGATAGTAACTAGTATCCTATCGCTTTCTAGTCGAGAAAGATAATATCTATAGAGACTAACTACGAGATCTATAACTAGGAGCTACTAGTAGTAGTCGAGTCCTTTAAGTACTAGCGACTATATTTCGATAGCTCTAAGTATACGATACGCGTACTCGTCGACTACGCGAACCTAAAGGGATTTACGATAATAAAGTAGTTAGTAGGTAGGTAGGCAAGATAGGCAACCTTCCTAGTCCTATTCGATTTTACTATCGAGTACTAAGTAGGGAAAAGAAACCCTATAGATACTCCTTTAAAGAGAAGCGACTACGAAGGCGAGACGTAGGCGATAAGTAACCTATTACTAACGCTATAAGCTAAACTCTTAGTCTAGTTAGACCTTTCTAGAGAGATAGAGCCTATCGCAAAGCGTACTTCTATAATATATATCTCGATATAAGGAATAGCGAAGATATATACGAAGTATAGTAGCTTTATATACTATCTAGCTAGAGTCGCGGCTATAGTAGTTAAGGATAATAGATCCTACTACTAGGTACTAGACCTACTACTTGGTTTTATACGTACCCTATAGTAACTAGAGCCTATAGTAAAGGAGCTATACGAGGCTACTAAAGAGACTAGTATCTTTAAGAAGTATTCTATTAGAGAGTACGTCCTCTTCTAAGGCGAGGCGATCTATATATCTAAGGACCTTGTATTAAGAACGTAGGTAATATATATATACTACGACGATCCCCTTATAGGACATTTCGGCTAAGCTAAGATAGTTAAGCTAATATATAGGAAATATATCTAGTTAGGATTAGCTTAGGAGGTCGTAGAGTATATCTCTATCTACGCGATATACTAGAGGCCGAAGGCGAGGCGCTATCGCCTATATAGCGAGTTAGCTACGCTACTAATACCTACTAGACCTTAGTAAGAGCTAATAATAGACTTTATTACCGATCTACTACTAAGCAAGCTCGGTACCTATATCTATACTACGATACTCGTAATAGTCGATCGCTATACGAAGATAAGCCTCTTTGTACCTACTATAAAGAAGTATATAGTAGTAGAGCTAGTAGATATCTTTTAAAGAGAGGTAGTTAGAAGGTTTAGGATCCTAGCTAGAATAGTTAGTAATAGAGGATCTCTATTTATTAGTTAGTTTTAGAGCGACTTCTATTACGAGATATATATAAAGCGTAAGCTTAGTATAGCGTTCTATCTATAGACTAATAGGTAGACTAAACGTACTAACTAGATACTAGAGTAGTACCTAAGATATTATTATTTAGATAACTAGGTAGACTAGGTATCCTAGCTCTTATAGGTAGAGTTTACGTATAATAATAGTATATATCCTACGCTACGCATAAGCCCGTTTCGAATACTATATAGGTATAATCCGGATATTACTCCTATATTATTATCTATAGCTCGGGACGAGCTATCTAAAGGAAGGATACTAGTAGCTATCGACGCTATAGAAAGACTACGAAAAGCGTACGAGACGCTTATATAGCGCTAGAAGACTATAGTAGAATACTAAGCCAAGTACTATAATACTAACTATAAGGCTTAGAAGTATAGTATTAGTAACCTAGTACTATTATTATCTAAGAATATTAGACTAGATCTACTAAAGAAGAAGCTTAGCCTAAAGTATCTCGGCCTATTTCGCATTATCGACGTAGTAGGAGCGTAGGCGTATCGCTTAGTACTACCTACTCGTACGAGAATCTATAATGTTTTCTATATATCCCTACTCGAGTCTTAGAAAGGGCGCGAGGGCGAGGAGTATAAGGTTAGTATACTAGTTATAGAGGATACGAACGAGTAGGATATAGAAGAAATCGTAAAGAAGAAGATATAGAAGGAAGAGACTTACTATCTTATTAGGTAGGTAGGCTAGCTAGAAGAATATAATACTTAGGAACTAGTAGAATATAATAAAGACTTAGTAGCGCTTAACGTATTCGAGGCGTAAGCGAGACGTAGTTAGAGAATATAAGAATAAGATAAGATAAGGTTAATAGATACGTACTCGTTTCGCTATTAATAGGGGCATTCGGCCTAGCTTAGAATAAAAGAAAGTAATACGTTCGTAGTACTTACGCGCTATAGGTATATAACCTACTAACTAGCTCTAAGGAGCTAGTTACTCTCGTAATCCTCTAGGGCCTCTACCTCCTTAGATATAGATAGAAAGCCTATAGTAGTATCGACTACTACTATAGCTATATGTATCCCCTTTAGGGCAAGGTTCTATCGCGGTTAGTATATACTTAATAGGCGATAGGGATATAAGGGAGATACGTACTTAGCGTCTAATCTCTACTAGACTAGAGAGGTTAATATTAATACGCTCTAGGATAGCTACTAGGTCTAGACTATTAGTAGTCGCTAGCGCGATACTAGCGCCGCGGTTACGCTTAAGTAGCGTACTATCGCCGATAATCTTATTCTTATTATAGTAGTAGCTATTTAGGGATTTCTTAATCTCTAGAAAAGCTAGATAGTTAGTAGACGTAACGTATACGAATAGAAAGCGATACGTATAGTCTACGTATACGTCTAGGCGCTACTAGATCTTATTAAGATTAGTCTAAGCTTAGATAGGATTATCCCTATACTTAGGATCGTCTAGGTCGTAAGTAGTATACTTAGCGCAAGCTATATATATATATATATACTAGAGTAGCGTAACGAGATATAGTACTATAACTAGCTTATAGGGATAATGCCCCTTAGTATATTACTAGTACTTCTTCTTAATAGTAGGATATATATTAGTAGTAAATTCTTGCATTGCTATACTATTCCATCTACTAGACAAGTAGCTATCCCTATCTATTGTCGAAGGTAAAAGCCCTTAGCCTATATCCTCCGGTACAAAACCCTTCATCTCCTTCCTTCTTTGTAGGATTCCATCCCTACCTTTAGTGTCTATTTGGGCTATAGGACATAGAGAGGATCTCTATGGCTCCTTCCTCTTACTAGGCTCCTATTCCTACCTCCTACCATCCTTCTCCTCCTTTTCTAGCTCCTCCTTTATAAGGGAGAACTGTTCTAGGAGGCCCTCCTTAATCATCTACCTAGTTACTTCGTTTAGGCCTCTCTTAGTCTACGTAAGCTCCTACTATAATAACCCTACCCTTTGGATGAGTTAGTTCCTTGTCCTTTGTCTCTCTAGGTAGAAGAGTATAACATGTTTAGGTATCTAGGCCCTATATCTACATGTACACTCTAGTATCTTGCCTAGGACCCTCCTCCTTGTTAGGTATACGTTTAGGCCAATATGTTTAGTCCTAAGTAGGGTTGCTATTGTGCTTTGCTTCCTTGTCTATCCTTAATATATTTCCTTGCCTTTTAGGCCTTCCTACTAGGCTATAGGGAGTTGTTAGCCCTATTAGGATGCCTATCTCCTCCTAACTTAGCTTTCCCATTGTATACTCTATTTCTAGTATATCTACTAATGCTTAGGCATTATTCCTCCCTATTAGATGTGTTCCCTAGTTTGCCTACTAACCTGTTCTACTATCTGTCTCTACCTTGTCTTTAGGTCTTGTACTTAGGCTATGCCTCTACTCCTCCTATACTCCCCCTAGACCTTTTTACATCTCTCTTAGATATACTTAGTAGCTAGCTTATCCTCTATCTTAGCTAATTATTGTCTTGCTATCTCTTGTATATATAGAGAGATAGGTAGGATTTGTGTTTCGCTTTAGAGGACCCCCTCTACTACGCTCTTGTATACTTCTACGATATGCCTTAGCGCCTAGTTTTAGATCTTTTCTAGCCCTAGGGTAGCTCCTTTTCTATGTCCCGGTACTCCCTCTAGTATTATCTAGACTTTGGCTCTATATGTTATTGTAGGCCTTACTATAGCTATGTATAGGTGTTTCGCCTTCTAGAATAATGCTCCCTATAT
>LFZO01001022.1:0-15102 GCA_001578225.1 Pseudocercospora musae | reverse complement strand
TAATAGTTAGAAGGTAGAAGTAATTAGAGACTAAAAGCAATAGAAAGGGAATATAACAAGCTAATCCAAAGCAAAGAGGACCTAAAGAGGATAGTAAAGTAGATTATCAAATAGGGATTTATATAACAATTCGTACTAGTAAGGGAAACTAAGGAGTAGATAAGAAGGAGGGAAGAAGAGGGGGAAAGGAGGGTAGGGTAGTAGGCAAGGTAGTTAGAGGGTAATAACCATAACACTAGTATACCCTAGAGGAAGGAAAACAAAGAAACGAGGAAGAACAATAGTTGTAAATAGGATAGGAGGGAGGTTTTTACTAACCAAGTTAGTTTCCTACCTAAAACAATATATAGAAACAGACCTACATAGGCCGAAAGGCACTACAATAGGCAAATGAAATATCTATCTATCTATCTATATAGTTCCCGAAGGCTTCTAAGAAACTATCTATATCGGATAGTAGGTTAGCGTCCTTAATCGTTATAGTATTAAACTTTGTAGTAGTATTAATTAAGCGATACTCTTTGTCCTTCCTAGGAACCTACTTCTTACCTACTAGGAAGTATAGATTATAGTACGAAGTATGTAAAGGTTCTAGTATACCTACTTGTATATACTTACGGACTATGTCTTCTATAATCGGGCGTAGACTCGGATTAATCCTAAAGGAAGGATACTCCTATAGCTTATACGGAATAGTCCTAATTTTCTATAGTAGTACGATCTTAGGGTTAATATAGCTAAGGTACGTAAAGTTATATACTAGTACCGCCTCC
This sequence comes from Pseudocercospora musae, assembly GCA_001578225.1. Classification (NCBI taxonomy): domain Eukaryota; kingdom Fungi; phylum Ascomycota; class Dothideomycetes; order Mycosphaerellales; family Mycosphaerellaceae; genus Pseudocercospora; species Pseudocercospora musae. The sequence continues at coordinate 14,329 of LFZO01001022.1, read as the reverse complement.
CTATTATATAGTAGCTCCTCTAGGAGGTGCCTCTCCGTTAGCGTAAGCTCTAGACCGGTACGAATATTAGTAAGCCGCTCTACTATTAGCCTCGTCCTACGCTTAATTATAGAGAACTTCTTTATAATATATTTCTAGTTATAGGGCCCTATTCCTAGCGGAAGAGCTACTTCTCGGTCTAGGTAGTCCTATCTCTAGTTTAGGTTACTACTAGGACTAGATCTATCCGTTATATATACGCTACCTTTAACCGGTTTAACCTTGTTAGCTACCCGCTTATATAGGGTATAAACGTCTACCGAGGACTAAGTAGGTAGAGGTAACTACTCCCTCTAGCGCCTACTTCGAAGGTTAGTATAATAGAATAGAGTATATACCTCTTCCGACGTATCGTCTCTATCGTCGAGGCGCTCGATATATAGCTCGTAGTCCCTTCCTAGAATACCGCTAAACATATTNTCTCGGTCTAGGTAGTCCTATCTCTAGTTCGGGTTACTACTAGGACTAGATCTATCCGTTATATATACGCTACCTTTAACCGGTTTAACCTTGTTAGCTACCCGCTTATATAGGGTATAAACGTCTACCGAGGACTAAGTAGGTAGAGGTAACTACTCCCTCTAGCGCCTACTTCGAAGGTTAGTATAATAGAATAGAGTATATACCTCTTCCGACGTATCGTCTCTATCGTCGAGGCGCTCGATATATAGCTCGTAGTCCCTTCCTAGAATACCGCTAAACATATTACTATAATAATCCTTAAGGGGGTTATTAGTAGGTACTCCCGATTAGCTATAGGAAGCTTCCGAGTCTTAGTATATAGTCTAAAAGACCTCGATTTCTAAGTTATCGTTTTCTAAGTCGCTATTTCCTAAGCTACTATTATTGCCTAGTAGTTCGTCTAGTAGGTTATAAGGTACTTAATTAGTAGGAAGCTAATCTGTTTAATATCCCTCTCCCTCTAATTAGAACGAACTCGATTAGTATAGACTATAGGTATATAGGGCGTAAACTAATAGTCCTATAGTAGCGCTAGAGCTTTTCCCTCTCGATCTAGGCTAGTAAGGCGTTCCCTACGTCTCTAAGTAGTAGCGACAATCTCCTTATAGGACTTGTAACCTTGATTACTAATATAGCTAGTAAAGAGGATCTTATTCCCTTTCTAGTCGGTAATAGTACCTTCCTATAATCTATTATTATAGTTCTACTAGATACCGCGTACTATACGAGACTAGGGTCGTCCGAGAAGGATAGGTGTCTCTAGGTTAGCCGCTATCTAGAACATAAAGGCGTATACGATTCTAAAGGCGTCTACTATAATATTATAATAAGCCTCTATAAAGGCAACCGTCCTATTAACGCCTCTTATACCTAAAACTACCTCCTTATTAATTAGTAAGCGAAGCTACTAAGCGAGGACTAAGGGTATAATAAGGGACTCGGAGCTATTATTAATTATAGTACGGACCGGAATACTATAGTTACCGATCTTGATATCGATATAGATACTCGGTACGACCGTAAATTCGCGAGTTACTATAGATAGGTCGACCTCTATAGGTCTACTATATAGGTCCTTAATATCGGCTAGTAGAGTATATCTAACCTATATACTAGTAAACTATACTATGTAGGCACCTACCGAGCTAGGTACGTTATCGGTATCTATTGCTCTATCCGCTAGTAACTCCTAGAAGTACGGAAGGTATTCCAAGGTATAGACGTCGATATACGTCGCCTTACCTTTGTCCTTCCGGAAGGCTACTAGATCGCGTATAAACTCTAGATTATTAGGTACTCGCTTCTAGAAGAGATTAGTAGGAACCCTATAGGCTAAGAGATCGCCTATAGATACGCTAGATTAAAGATTAAGAAACTAAGAAGTCTAGAAGATGTTCTATATCCTAGTTGTATCTCCTACGCTATACTTTTTAATATAATTATCGAAGCGGAATAACTTCGGATTAGTATCCCTCTTCCTATTATAAATAGGCGGGTTAGCTAGACTAGGAGACGAGTCGTTCGTACTATCCTCTATTATTTCGATCTCCTAAGACTTAACGACTTACTAATCTAGCGTAGTAGATATAGCGCTCTCGGTAGGAGACTTGGTCGAAGTACTAGGCGTAGTACTAACTTGTCGTTAAGCCCTCTACTAAGTAGTAATAAGATTCTTAGTCTTAATAACTATCTCCCGCTATTCCTTAACCTTGTCTATAGCCTTCCGACTAGGTATGCCTATAGGGGCTATACTAGGTCGCGAAGGATTCTTAGTCTATAACTTCGTTATAGTAGGTATCGTAGTAATCGGGTCCGTATCGTCGTCTTCCCTATCCTCCTAGAGACTATACATTTCTACGATTAGCTAGTCGTTCTAGGTTACGGCTACTACTTTAACTACTATAGTAGGGATAGACCTATCCTTAGTACGTTCTTCGTCTATTAGTTTCCTAACCCTCTTGCCTTCGCGCTTAGCGATAGCTACGAAGGTACTATTACCTAGGACCTCCTAATAGATTAGTCTATACCTAGCTTCTAGTAGTAGTAGGATAATAGCTAGCTTCGGAGTACGGAGGTCCTATTAGTATAGTATCTACTTACTAGTCTTACTATAGTACGTCTTACCGTTTTGTTTGTTTATAAAGCCCTTATCTATAAGCTCCTTCTATACCTAATAGTCGTTCTATATATAGTTAATACTACTATATATCTAATACTTACTATTAAGATCGGGGTATATCTTTCTCGTATTCCTAGTCCTCTAATTAGCAAAGACATCTACTATAGGCGTATTGGGATAGATATCGTCGGTATCTCTATCGTCCGATAGTATCCGATACTTTCTAAGTCGTACCGAGCTTGTTAGTAGTAGTAACTAATATCTTTAGCTTATTAATACTAAGGGCGCGAAACTTGTCGATAAACTAATTAAATTACTCGTCCTCTTAGCTTAGTAGAGTAACTACTACTACCTTTGTAACTAGTAGAGGTACTAATTAAGACTCCGGTAGGAACCTTGGGATAGGAATAGTAGGCTTAGAAGCGAGACGAACTAAATCGATATCTCTCTTTTCCTCGCTAACGATAAACTTCCTATAGTCGGTAGAGCTATTAATGTCCTACTTAATATACTCTAAGATCCTCTTAAAATTACGGAAGGTATTAGGGTCGTTATTAGTAAGCTTACATCTTTGGAAGATACGCTAAGACATCGGGCCTAGAAGGCCCTTTAGGAGTAGTTAGATCTACTAAGAGTTCTCGAGGTCTTCCTTAGGAATAGTATCCGTAGCTTTAACAAATTCGCGAATATACTCCTTTAAGTTATTATCTTCCGTACGTAGTTAGGTATATAGGGTCTTAAGCTACGGACGACTACCTTTAACCCTATAGCTATCGTTCTTACGGTACTCCTATAAGAAGGACTTCTTGAACTTTTCCTAGTTAGCGTCCGACTTTTCGGCTTTGTTAGGGTAGCCTTCGAGACTCCTAAGCGTAGTATATAACTTAGTATCCGTCGTTTATATAAATATACGGATCTTCTTAGCGTTAGAACGGTCGTTTAGCTTATACTTAATAAGGTTGTCCTTATATCGTTCGATATAGGCGATAGCGTTATATCCTTTAAACTAAGGATTAGAATTACTACTAGGCTCTAGTAGATAGCGCCTATTAATATAATTAAACTTCTTCTACTACTCTATTATCTACTACTATAGCGTCTTAAAGGTAGTAAACATAGCGCTATTGAAATCCATATCTAGGCTAGGTTCTAGTACTCGACTAACGCCTAGTCTAGTAGTACTAGGCCTAGTAGTGCCTAGCCCTATAGCGGGGTTGTCTATCTTAGTAGGCGAACGTCGTATCTATTCGTTAATCGGGTCGGGTTCCTCGTTAGAGGATATTAATACTAGGCTCGGCCCTATACCTAAACTTATTTAAACGATTATTGTATAGTAATAAAATCCTTTTTTTTTTGTTTTTGCTTTTTGTATAAAACGGGGAATACTATTGTACCGCTAGTAGAATAAGTATTCTTGTTTTTATATAGGCTTAGGTAGCAATAATCCCCTTAGGGATTATTAGCCTTAAAATCCCCCTAACTAGCCCTACGGCTAGAGTAAAGTCTAAGACTCTAGAGGTAGGAGCTATAACCGAGTATTCTTAGAGCTAATAAACTACTAAACAATATAGCAAGGTTACTAGGTAACTTCTTTCCCTATTTCCTCTTTCGGGATACCTTCTACTTTTAGTAGAAGGGCCGAAGTACTATCGAGCTAGGCTACGAATTAGAGTTTAGTAACCTCTAGCCTAATCGGGATTCCTTCTCTTTAATAGCCTAATACTCTCGTATTCGTAGTACGCGTCTCGTACCGCAATATAGGTACGGGTACCTATCCTACTATAGACTTTAGCTAGGTCTAAGCATAGTCTAGGTAATTAGTCCTTACTACGCCTCGGGATCGGTTAGTAGAATAAGACTAGTCGACTAGAACAGTATCGTATCGAATAGGTAGTACGCTACTATACGGTACTAGTAAGGTTTTAGAGGGTTCCCTAAACCCGGAGCGAGTCCTAGAAAGTAATCGACTATCTAGGTCCTAAGCTTTAATAGTCTCTAGAGTTTATAGCTTTTCGGGATTAAGGCGATGTCCTTATCTAGGAGGTTACTCTTAGTTATCGCTTTTGTCGAGACCTCCTAAGACACTTTTTATAACTAGCGCCGTAGGTCGTTTATCGCCTCCTACTTATGCGTAGTTATCCGTACCTAAGGACTACTATTAACCTAACCGCCTAATGCGATCGAGAAGAGATAGCCCTACCTTCGGCTCTAATAATAAGTAATACCCGAACCTATACAAACCTAAGGGCTAGGTAGTATAGGAAGGGACTATAGGTAGTATAACCTATTAGGCTATAGGTAGCTATACTAGGCGGACTAACTATCGTAGTAGTTATAGAGGCATATAGTAGTAATTAGAGCTCTATAGTAGAGGCACATAAAATGTAACTAGTAATGTGTACTAAAAGAAGGTTAATAATGTCTCTCCCTAGTAGGAAGAGGGCTATATATACTAATCGAGGCCCCTACCTAACTCGGTAGTCAAGTGTATCCTAGTTGCTAGCCAATAGTAATATGAAATCTATGTATCTATATAAATAAATATATAGTAGTAAATTCTTGTATTACTATACTATTCTAACTACTAGACAAGTAGCTATTCCTATCTATTCTTAAAGGTAAAAGCCCTCGGCCTATAGCCTCCGGTACAAAACCCTTTATCTCCTTCCTACTTTGTAGGATTCTATCCCTACCTTTGTTGTCTATTTAGGCTATAGGATATAGAGAGGATCTCTATAGCTCCTTCCTCTTACTAGGCTCCTATTCCTACTTCCTACCTTCCTCCTCCTCCTTTTCTAGCTCCTCCTTTACAAGGGAGAACTATTCTAGGAGACCCTCTCTAATTATCTATCTAGTTACTTTATTTAGGCCTCTTTTAGTCTAGGTAAGCTCCTACTATAATAACCCTATCCTCTAGATAAGTTAGTTTCTTATCCTCTATCTCTCTAGATAGAATAGTATAATATACTTAGGTATCTAGGCCCTATATCTATACGTACATTCTAGTATCTTGCCTAGAACCCTCCTCCTTGTTAGGTATGTATTTAGGCTAATATGTTTAGTCCTAATTAGGGTTACTATTATACTTTGCTTCCTTAACTATCCTTAGTATATTTCCTTACCTTTTAGCCCTTCCTACTAGGCTATAGGGAGTTGTTAGCCCTATTAGGATGCCTACCTCTTCCTAACTTAGCTTTCCTATTATGTTTCCTATCTCTAGTACATCTACTAATACTTAGGCATTATCCCCCCCTATTAAGTATATTCCTTAGTCTATCTCTTAACCTATTCTACTAGCTATCTCTACCTTATCCTTAGGTCTTGTATCTAGGCTATACCTCTATTCCTCCTACATTCCCCTTAGACCTTTTTATACCTCTCCTAGATATATTTAGTAATAGGTTTGTCCTCTATCTTAACTACTTATTACCTTATAATCTCCTATATATATAGGGAGATAGGTAGGATTTGTGTTTCCCTTTAGAGAACCCCCTCTACTACGCTCTTATATACTCCTATAATGTACCTTAGTACCTAGTTTTGGACCTTTTCTAGCCCTAGGGTAGCCCCTTTTCTATATCTAGGTAGTCCCTCTAGTATTATTTAGACTTTAGCTCCGTATGTTATAGTAGGTCTTACTACCGCGGTATATAGATGTTTTGCCTTCTAGAATAATACTCCCTATATAGATTTGTATAGCCTTTAGAGTAAAGATATCTAGGATATATCTTTCTCTACTACTTTCCTAATATATAGGCCTTACTATAGTTTCGAATCTACCTAAACTCCTAGTAACCTAAGAGATAGAGTAGGTCTATCCTTAAACCCTATTATGTTAACTATAGCTTATAGGTTGTATCTTGTTCTACTTCTTATAAAGTAGATTAGTTAGTACTTCTATAGTATAAAAGTAGCTCTATACTTAGCTACCTATTGTATATATCTATCGTATACTATCTCTAGCTTTCTATAGTTCCCTTCTATAGTTTTCCTATATACAAGGATATTAGAGTTATCTATAAATCCTATTGCTATAGTTCCCTTGCCCTCGAGGATAGGGAGGAGCGTAGACGTAAAGAATAGGAATAGGATTAGTACGAGGGTTAATCCTTATAGTATTCCGGTTGTTTAGGGCCTTGCCTAATCTATGTATTCACTAAGCCTTAGGTACGTAGTTCTATCCTAAAGGAATAACTAGATAAATTGCATAATATACTATAGGTATACTTTTATCCTAATATTATGTATTAGTCTTTAGTATAATACATTATCGAATACTCCTAATATATCTAAGTATAGTATTAACGCTACTATTGTTAGGTCTGTTTTCTAGACTATCTAGACCTATTCTATTATTAGCTCTAGGGCTAATATAGTAGATCTTCCTAGTCTAGCTCCTATCTAGGACTATAGGAGGAGGTCCCTAGCCTCTACTTCTTTGCTTATCCTTCCTATAACAATAGCCTCTAGGACCTTTGCTAGGGTATTTAGTAGTGCTATAGGTCTATATACTCCTAATTTAGTATAGTCCGGCTTCTATAGTTTCTTTAGGACTACTATTATAAAGTATTTAAAGGGTTTAGGGTAGTATCCTTATTGTAGGTATACTATAAAGAACTTATATAGCATAGGTCTAAGTTCCTATCTATATTCCTTGAGTATTAGGTTAATGATCTAATTAGGTCCTAGGGCTTTTCCCTTAGGGAGCCTATTAAGTATCTTCTAGAGCTCTCCTATTCTAACTTCTACCTCTATCTAGAATAGGCTTAGATAGGATACATTTTATATGTTTTCTAAGTTAGCTTCCTTCGGTTCTAGAAAGAAGTATTAGGCTAACACTTCTACTTTCCCTTAGTTTCCTATTTGTATTGTACTATCCTTATCCTTAAGCTCTAGGAACTATAGAAGGGAATGTCTTTATCCTATCCCTTCCCTAGCCTACCTAGCTAGCTTCTAGATCCTATTTAGGTCCTTAGTAATTTCTTTTACTATATTTCTCTAGCCTAGGTTTCTATCTTTCCTAATCTACTTTCCTTTAGCTTGTAATACTACTAGGTATACTACTAGGTTCCCTTCTATTCTATCTTAGCTCTATTCCCTCTTTAGGTATCTTATCTTTTTTACTATCTTGCTACACTCCTTTAACTAGGTCATTTTAGCATATTTAGATAGTTTAGCCTTTAGGATGTCCTCCTAGACTATCTTAGTAAGTATCTCTTAGACCTCTTAGGCTATCGCATCGAGCTATTATAGTATATCTATTGTTCTAGTAGAGATTTCTTATACCTCCTTCTTTACCCTAGCCCTAATTTTGTCCTAGTCTACCTTTTTCTACTATAGTCTTTATATCTAGGCTCTAGTACTAGTCTAAGCCTATAGGATTGTAGTTTAGATTAGTACATAGTCTAATCCTATTTCTATATCTATCCTCGTCCTATATTCTTGTATATTTTGTTAGATTCCTATAGTCCCAAATACTAGGTCTAGGGTTTAGTAGCTCCTAGGAGTCTCCTATGTAATCGTACCTAGCTCTAGTAGTGGGTTAAGGAAGGCCTTTTCTATAATAGTAATAAGGTAGTCTACTACTTAATATTAGTTCTAGGTATTGTTTCCTCCCTACCTAGGGTAGTGTAAGTTAAAATCCCTTAGTAAGATAATCTCTTCTTCCTCTTTTCCCTAGGTTATATCCTCTACTAGTAGAAGGGTACCTAAGGCATAGTCTCTAGTAGGGCTAGATAGGTTATAGTAGTTAAGGATATTAATCTACCTCTCTCCTATAAGGAGTCTAACTACGATTATGTCTCCCGAGTATTCTTTTGTATCCTATGTTTATATACTAATTTCCTTAGATACGTATATAGTAACCCTTAGATATACTACTCCTAGGAGTATAGTGTAGTATCCTAGATATACTACCGTATTCCTATTACTAGGGCTAATCTATAGTTCCTAGATTACTATTATCTAGTATTCTTTCGGATCTAGCTATTAGAGGAATAGGATTTAGATCTTGTCTACGCTATAGTTAGTATTGTACTATAGGATAGTAAGCTTCCCCTAGCTACTATTTATCCTAGGCGTTCTAGTACGCCTATATATCTTCTATCGCTTCGTAGCTCTAGCCTTAGCCTAGTTACCCTTCTTAGCCTATAGCTAGGGGGAATAGGGATAAGATCTTAGTATTCTATAATCTACCTATTAGGGTAATCGAGTTTGTACCTATTAGTCTCCCTTCTAGTCTTCTTAATCTATCGTCTATGTCTAGGTCTAGGCTTATACTCCCGACTTTTCTCTTAGACCTAATAGTTATCTACCCTTCTAAGTCCCTTAGGTCTTTCCGGTAGGTTAGGTAATTCTAGCTCTTTATTGCTTAGTCTCTAAACGCCCTTGCTTTTATAATAGCTACCTATTTCACCTTACATAATACTAACTATACTATATAGATACCTTAATAGTTTCTATATTTCCTTATTATTCCTTAGTATTCGTCTATTCTATATAGTCCTACGCATTTTCTATATACCTATTTAGCTCTATAGTACTTTGTAACGTACCTAAATTGTCCGTAATTTAGGTATTATATCGGTCTCTACTTCGGATTAAATTCCTCTATAGTAAGTAGAGTGCCTTAGAATACGAGGCCTTTCTATATAATTTCCCTTACTTAAGCTAAGCTTTGTATGTTTAGGATAATAGAGGAGTGTATCTTGCCTTCTATAGCCCTTCGGTTTTTTAGCTATACTACTTAGGATATCCTAAGGTTTAGGTAGAGTCTTCAGTTTTCTTCCTAGATCTTATAGATATAGCTTAGGTCCTTAGGGTTTAATCCTACGGCCCTAAAGCTATAGACTAGTACCTAGTATATTAGGGCCTCTACTATAGCGCTAGGGAGTGTCTTCTATATCTATCCTAGTTTATTTATTAACTTGTCTTTAGTAGGTTTAGATACTATAAATACCTATATATTACTACTCTCAAGTTTCTTAATAGTAATTATCCCTAGGTCTTTAAGTCCCTAAAGTATTTCTTAGTTAGTAAGGCCTTTTATCTTTTCTTGCTCTTCCTTATAGCCTATCCTTATAGTAATTATGTAACTTTTAAGGGGAATTCTCTATATACTTAGCGTAGCTAGCTAGCCTTAGGAGGTAGCCTATATCTACGTTCTCGGTTCGGGTATTTTCGTAGTAGTTTAGAGGTTCTATAGATAGTTTCGGAGGGTGTTTATAGTATCGGTATCTTTCAATTAGTATAGGAGCTAGGTCTAAGCCCGCTAAAGGAGGGAGAGGAGGGATAGGAAATCTAGGGCCTAGGGAGTATCTAATGCCTTTTAGATATTATCTATTAGGGTTTATAGGTTCTTTTAGATATTTCTGTTCGTTTTTAGCTAATTAGGCTATTCTTTCGGGCCTTTAGGGCCCGATTTAGGTATTAGTTAGCCTTTAGTCTAGCTTTAGGGTAGAGGCTAGATCCCTCCCTCCCTCTACCTTTCCTCGGGTCTACCGTCGCGGTATTGTTTCTAGAGAGGTATACTCGTGTCTCCTATGCTCGTAGGCGCTAGCGCCTTAGCCTAGGAGTTAGACATATTAGGGTACGCTCCCGGTTATATAATTAGTTTTAACAAAATATATTAAATAAATATATAGTATAGTTCTAGGAATACCTAGCTAGAGTATAAATAAAGTAGAAAGCTATAATAAGTAGATTATAAAGCCTATTAAGATATATAGACTAGGAGATAAAGACTTCTATTCTTATAGAAAAGAAAAGGCCCTTTAGCCTCTTTACCTTTGGGGCCTAGATATAATAATAAGAAAAAAAGAGCCTATATCTAGAAACGGCTAATATATCTATATAAAGTAGTAGCTAATATAAGCTAGACTAAGCTTCTATTAATACTAGAGCTAAGTAACTAGAATAGAGTAGAAAGCTTAGATAAGAATAGAATAGAAACTAAAGAATAATAGATAGAATAGAAACTAAAGAATAATAGAACTAGACTTACTTGTAAGTTACTATTATATAGTATAATATTAATAAAAATAAGGATAGAGTCTAGAAGTATTTTCTAGCCTAAGTAGACCTAAGGCTCTACTATATTTTAGTAGTATAAGAACTATAGCTAAATCTATTTAGTAGTCTCTTAGGAATATATAATAATCTAAACTACTATATAGTTATTAGTAAAACTAGAGAAAAACTAAGGATCTATATCTATATTAGTAAGAGGATCTATACTACTATATAGAAGGCTACTATTCTAAACTACCTAGAGGTATAGTAGGATAGTACAAGTATCTAGATTAAAACTAAGTAAGGCCTACTTAATATATACTATATATATAATCCTTCCTCTAGATCTACTAGTAGTAGATAACTAGAGTCCCTAGAGTAGCTCCCTAAATTAATCTAAGATAATATATAGATAGATAGATAGATATTTCATTTGCCTATTGTAGTGCCTTTCGGCCTATGCAGGTCTGTTTCTATATATTGTTTTGGGTAGGAAACCAACTTAGTTAGTAAAAACCTCCCTCCTGTCCTATTTACAACTATTATTCTTCCTCGTTTCTTTGTTTTCCTTCCTCTAGGGTATACTAGTGTTATGGTTGTTACCCTCTAACTACCTTGCCTACTACCCTACCTTCCTTTCCCCCTCTTCTTCCCTCCTTCTTATCTACTCCTTAGTTTCCCTTACTAGTACGAATTGTTGTACAAATCCCTGTTTAATGATCTACTTTACTATCCTCTTTAGGTCCTCTTTACTTTAGATTAGCTTATTATATTCCCTTTCTATTGCTTTTAGTCTCTAATTACTTCTACCTTCTAACTATTAAGGGTAGACTAGTAGCATATGCTTAGGGTTCTAAGATTGGTAGCTATATTGGCAAGCTCTGCTTTCGATTCCTAGGACGTTTCTTCTAAATAGGTAAGATCTAAGTCTAATATGTTTAGATCTAATTTGGATAGTTAGGCTTGCTTCGGCCCTATTTAGGTCCTTATAGAGCTAGTAGTTATATTAACCAAATTTGATTAGTGCCTTTAGGGTTCCTAGTCTAACTTATGTTTTGTTTTACTCCTACTCCTATAGGTATCTAGCTATTGATTCTACTAGGCTTTGTTTCTTTTCCTTTAGCTTATCTTCCTTTAGCCTTGTATTTAGTCCTTAGAGCTGTTTCTCTAGTATTTCTCTTATTAGAACTCTATATTGCTTTAGGTCTTTAACTTTCTAGGGAGTTATTTGTAGTCTGTCTAGCCTCCTAGTCCTAATGTACTATGCTTTTATCTTGTCTAGTACCTTTTAGATAATCTATTAGGCTAGGTATTCTATTGTCTTTGCTACATATTAGTGTCTTAGTCCCTTGAAGTATTGTTTAACTAGTAGGATCCCTAATTCTATTTCTACTACCCTTATTAGTATAGTTTTGTATGCTCCTAGGATTTTCTTTAGGCTTTAGGTTTAGGATCTACTAATTGGTTACTCAATCCTCTTTAGTATTTTCCCCTAGACTATCTATATCTATGCTCTATATAGTATTACTAGCTTAACAATTGCTTTGTATATAACTTTAGCTTTCTCGAATGTAGCCCCCTATGTAGAGGCTATAAGCCTATTAATAGATTGTATGTTAGTATCTACCCTCTACTTTGCCTTCTTTACTTATAGTCCCTAATTCAGTTTTAGGTCTAGCTAGATCCTTAGTACCCTAAGTTCTACTAATGGTTAGGTTTCAAAGCCTTAGATAGTAATTGATTGCTTTATATTGTAGATTGATTTAGCCTTACTAAAATAGATAAGCTAGTACTTTTCTAGAGCAAATTTTGCTCTATACCTCCTTACCTATTTTTCATACTCTTAGTACTTCTCTTCTAGGATCTTATAGTTAGTTTCTATTGTCTTAGACTAGGCTAGGATGTTTGTGTTATCTATAAACCCCGATGCTAATGTATTGTTTGATTCTAGGAGTAGGAGTAGGTCTACTATAAAGATAAGGAAGAGGATTAGGGAGAGTGTTAATCCTTAAGGGATTCCCTTTTTAGTTAGTATTAGGTCTAATTTGAATTTGCCTAGAATAAGCTATATTAATCTTTCCTATAGGAAGGACTAGATGAATTGGACTATCTAGTTTAATGTAGCTTTCTACTTAAGTATATATAGGAGCCTTTTATAGGAGACATTATTAAAAGCTCCTAAGATGTTAAGGGAGAGGAGGATTGCTACCTAGTTTTGACTATAGTACTAGATATGCTTGATCTATTCTGTAATTAGTTCTATAGCTATTAGTATTAACCTCTTCTTTCTTCCTCCTATCTAGCCTTTAGGAAGGATATTCCTTTCCTTAACGAAGGTTGTTAGCCTTTTAGTAACGATCTTCTTTAGTACCTTGCCTATTATATTGAGTAGGGCTATTAGTCTATAGGCTTTAAGCTATAGTCCTCCTTCTAGGGCTTCCTTAGTACTACTGTTAGGGATTTCCTAAATAGTCTTAGGTAGTATCCTAATACTAGGCTTTGTATAAAGATATTAGCTAGTACTAGGGCTAGCTCCTTCTTGTATACTTTTAGAAGTTTGTTATAGATCTTGTCTTCTCCTAGTACCTTATTGCCTAGAATTTTTTTTAGGATCCTTTCAATAGTTTCGGGTTTAACCTAGGTATCTCTTAGTATGTCTAGTAGTTGAGTCTCTAGTTCTTTCTCCTTTATGTCCGATAGGTCTACTTATACTTTTCTATAGAAGAAGTATTAGCCTAGGGCTCTTGCTTTCCCGTCTATTATAGTCTACATTTGTCCTTGTTAGTCCTTAATATCCGGGAATTGTAGTAGTATGTCCTTTTCTAGTTTAGGTTTCCTTGCCTATTTAGCTATCCTCTACATCTCCTCTAGTTTCTTTATAATCATTCCTATTATAGATCTCTATTCTTATATCTTGTCTTTCTTAATCTAGATCTTCTTTTCCTAGTAGGCCTTATTATAGTTGTCCTATACTTCCTAGGTATAGGTTTGTGTCTACTACCTCCTAGCCTTCCTTACTACTTTAACTTTCCTTATATACTTACTAGTCTAGTATAGTTACTAGTATAGCGAATGTTTCTTTACTAGGATATGCTTTTTAGCTACCTGTTTTAGGATTCCTATTAGTTCTTCTACTACCTTGTTAATGTCCTCTAGCCTTAGTAGGTACTTTGTTAAGAGTTCCTCTACTTTTAGATCTTTTTCTAGTTCCTCCCTAATCCTGTCCTATTAGGCCCCTTTCTAGTTAAGCTTTTCCTCTAGTTCCCTTTCCTAGTTAGCCTAGACATTTAGCTCAACCTATACTAGGAAGTAGTCTAATGATTCTTCTAGTTCCTAGTATTGGCTAGCAACTAGGACACACTTGACTACCGAGTTAGGCAGGGGCCTCGATTAGTACATATAGCCCTCTTCCTACTAGGGAGAGACATTATTAACCTTCGTTTAGTATACATTACTAGTTACATTTCATGTGCCTCTACTATAGAGCTCTAATTACTACTATATGCCTCTACGACTATTACGACAGTTAGTCCGCCTAGTATGGTTGCCTATAGCCTAATAGGTCATGCTCCCTATAGTCCCTTCCTATACTGCCTAGCCCTTAGGTTTGTATAGGTTTAGGTATTACTCATTATTAGAGCCGAAGGTAGGGCTATCTCTTCTCGATCGCATTAGGCGGTTAGGTTAATAGTAGTCCTT
>LFZO01001021.1:0-13841 GCA_001578225.1 Pseudocercospora musae | reverse complement strand
ATTAGAGACTAAAAGCAATGGAAAGGGAATACGACAAGCTAATCTAAAGCAAAGAAGACCTAAAGAGGATAGTAAGGTAGATCATTAAACAGGGATTCGTGTAACAATTTGTACTAGTAAGGGAAACTAAGGAGTAGATAAGAAGGAGGGAAGAAGAGGGGGAAAGAAGGGTAGGGCAGTAGGCAAGGTAGTTAGAGGATAACAACCATAACACTAGTGTACCCTAGAGGAAGGAAAGCAAAGAAACGAGTAAGGACAATACTTGTAAATAGGATAGGAGGGAGGTTTTTACCAACCAAGTTGGTTTCCTACCCAAAACAATACATAGAAACGGACCTGCATAGGCCGAAAGGCACTACAACAGGCAAATGAAATATCTATCTATCTATATATTCCTATTCTACTTTCTCCTTCTCCTTCTTCTCTCCTTCCTTCTCTTATATCTTAGTTATATTCTCTATCTTTTCCTACCTAGTATATAATAAATAAGTCTTATTATATTACTAAAATCCTAGTATAGTATATATAGTATAGATATAATTAATACTAATACTATATTATTAAATATACTAGATATTAGTATAGTTATTAAGAGAAAATCTAGTACTATAATATACTAGACTATATCTTAGAGTCTATCTCTAATACTAATATATACTAATATAGCTTAATATAGCTTAGAAAACTAATAAAATTTAAGGAAAATAATGGAATAGTATTTACTATTTACTATTACTAGCCTACGAAGACCTACTATACGCGTCTACGTCGCCGTAGGTAGAAACGTATCGTTACGACAATATAGCTAAGTATAGAGGCTATAAGAAGAGGTAGTACTACTAGGTATACGATTGCGACGAGTTAGGAATAGGAGTACTTACCTACTACCTACTTAACGCTCTACGATCTACTACCTCTATTTAGGTCGAAGATCTTCTTATATAGGAACGATATAGAGGATACTAGGATATAAAAGCTATCTAATACGTTCCTACTCTAATATCGCGTATAGAGCCTATACTATAGTATTCTATTTACTATAGAAATATAGAAGCCCTAGGTACGCGATAGGATACCTCTAGATCTAAAAAGCTCTAAGTACGCGTTAGATTAGCGAGAAAGATATATCGAGGGATAATAGAAGTAGAACTCGAGAGAACTTATTAAGGATTACTATATACTATAGATACGGAACCTATTAATACTTATATACTCGCTAAGCCGTAACTCTTTAAAGACGATATTAAGTCCTCTTTCGATAAAACTATTAAGGCCTTCCCTATATACGTACCTTAAACTACTAAAAGAATATAGATAAGGAAGGGGAGGGGTTATAGTCTATTAGTAGAAGAGATATTATAGCGATTCGTAGAAGGGAATATAGTAGTATATATAGGCTAGCTATATACTCTAGATATACGTAGGAGAAATATAGGCTAGCTCGTAAGCGAAGTAGATATAGACTTAGTTAGTAGAGGGATAGGATATAGGCCGTCTAGTATAGGGTCTATAGGCCTACCTCTATAAGATATAGTTAGCCTATCGTAGAGAGACCTTTATAGACAACGCGAAATAGAAGCTATAAGGCAACTATAGGATATAGTATATAGTAGCTACTACTAGCTCCGAGGACTTTATTCCTTGAATAGGCTCTAATCCTTAGTATATCTAGGAGTAGGGAAGATTAAACCCTAGCTAGAGAGACTACTACGTAGCTCGAGAGAACGGATACGCGTATCGGTATATAGAGAGATAGAGCTATTCGGATTAGGATAGTAGACTAGTAGTATATACTTAAGGAGTAAATAACGAGTTACTTAGACTAAGAGAGGCCTTACCTATCTCGATTAGTAGAAGCTAGAGGTATAAAGCTAAAGGATATAAGATAAGGCTAGAAACTAAGATAGGGCCTAGTAGATAAGGGAGTACGTTATACCTACTTAGATATATAAAATCTAATAATTATTACTATAATATATTATATAGTATATCTACTCCTTCCTCTAAGATAGGACTATATATCTTAGACTTAGAAAATATATAGACTAGGCAAGATCCTAGACAACTAGTATACTATAAGGATTAACTCTCTTACTAATCCTATTCCTTTTTTTGCCTCTATACTACTCCCTAATCTAGAGGAAAGAGGGACTATAGTAATAGGTTTTATAGATAATTCTAATATTCTTAAATATAGAAAGAGTATAGAAGAGAACTATAGAAAGCTTAAGATAGTATATAACAAGTATATATAATAGGTAGCTAAGTATAGTACTACCTTTATACTATAGAAGTACTAGCTTATCTACTTTACTAGGAGTAGAACAAGACATAACCTATAGGCTATAGTTAGTATACTAGGGTTTAAGGATAGGCTAGCTCTATCTCTTTAGCTACTAGGTATATAGGTTAATTCTAAGCTATAATAGGGCCTATATGTTAAGAAAGTAGTAGAGAAAGGAACATCCTAGATATACTTACTCTAAAGGCTATATAAATCTATATAGGGAGTATCCTTTTAGAAGGCAAGGTACGTATATATAGCTATAGTAAGGCCTATAATAATATATAGAGCCAAAGTCTAGATAATACTAGAAGGACTACCTAGATATAGAAAGGGAATTACCCTACTACTTAAGAGGATCTAAAACTAGGTACTAAGATATATTATAGGAATATATAAGAGTATTAATAATTATAGAAGGAGTCCTCTAAAGGGAAACATAGATCCTACCTCTCTACCTATATATATAAGAGATAACAAGATAGTAGTCTATTAAGATAGATAATAAACCTATTACTAAGTATACTTAAGAGCAATATAAATAGATCTAAAGCGAATATAGGAGGAGAAGGGACCTAGTCTAGATATAGAATCTAAAGATAAGATAGGGAAAGATTGTAGTACTAGTTAATAGACAAACTAGGGACTATATTTAATAGAGAGGAATAATGCCTAAGTTATAGTAGATATATTATATATTAGAGGTAGAATACTTAGTAGGAGAACTAAGTTAGGAGAAGATTAATATCCTAATAGGACTAATAACTCCCTATAGTCTAGTAAGAAGGGATAAGAGGTAGAGAACTATACTAAGGATAGTCTAGAAAGCAAAGTATAATAGTAGTACTAATTAGGACTAAATAATTAGCCTAAATATATACCTTATAAGAAGGAGAGTTCTAGATAAGATACTAGAGTATATATATAGATATAGAGCTTAGATACCTAAATATATAATACTCTTCTATCTAGAGAGATAAGGGATAAGGAATTAACTCCTCTAAAAGATAGGATTATTATAGTAAGAGATTACCTAGACTAAGAAAGGCTTAAATAAGATAACTAGATAGATAATTAGAAAGGAGCTTTTAGAGTAGTTCTTCCTTATAAGGAAGGAACGAGAGAAGGAAGAGGAAAGGAAGTATAAAATATAAGCTTAGTAAGAGGAAGGAGCTATAGAGATCCTATCTATATCCTAAAGCTAAACTAGAAATAAAAGATAGGAATAGAATCCTATATAATAAGAAGGAGATAAAGGATTTTGTATTAGAGGCCCTAGGCTAAGGACTTTTATCTTTAAAGATAGATAGAGATAGCTACTTGTCTAATAGATAGAATAGTATAGTAATATAAGAATTTATAATAATATTTACTATCACTAGAGAGATTATAGTAAATAGTAAAAGTAATAGTATTTATAATACTAGATAGTTATTTACTATTTACTAATAGTAATTTACTATTTACTATTTACTAAAGTTTGCCCATCTCTACATGCATCCTAGGCCGAAGTTGTAGAGGGAACATTGTAGACATGAACCGCTCGCCGCCCGACTCAACGACATAGAACGAATTCGTATCGCGAGTCGAATTCGCTACCTCGCCATCTACTCCGACCTTGAACCACAGTCCGCACTGCGGGCGCAACTGCATGTCCAGCAACTTCGAGGACCAGACATAACCAGGCGTAAGAATGGGCACAACTGGGTTTGCTTGGAAGAATGTATTCGGAGGCTGCCATGGTATTCCGTCGCAATAGATGGTCATGTTTCCAATTCTCGAGATTGGGAGCAATCTTCGAGTCGTTAAGCAAAGGCGAAAGACTTGTTGCGAATTGAATGCTGGGCGGCTTGATGTCTTCTGATGCGAGACCCTGCGATTGTACTTGTGCATGGCCTTTCCACGCTGTCTCGAGCAGAGTCTCCTCGGAAGAGCCACCAGCCGTATTCCACCGCTGGACGAATTCGTCGTTATCTAAAACCATGGTCGGATCTAATCGGCCTGAGTTCTTGCGCACCTCTCAATGGTGATGATGTTGTCAAAGCTAGAAGTGACGTCGATCGTTGCGCCAGGTCGATCTCAGGCTCATCCAGGAAGGCGGAGATGCATTCCTTCCACACATACACACCTAGACGAATGCTACAAGGGAAGCCAGATCAAGCAACAGACAGATATCAACAGCCGGCGTCTTGATAAACTTCAGCGTTCGGCACGACCTGTTGCAACGACCATTTGTGACCCCATGCCTTGGCTGGGCTCATCCAATCAATATTGACGAATAATCCGGTCCATCATTTGTTTCATCCTTTTCTTCCTCGTCCAAGGACCTTTTCAGTAGTCTCGAACGCTCTATCCAGTTTAGCGAGCGCTTCGGCCTTCTGCTTATCAGTGACCAGTTTATCTCCAAGCGGCAGACTGCTCAAGGCGCTGCTCATAAGTTCAGCAGCACGTTCGGCGGTCAGCTTTGTGGAGCTCAAGCGCGGCTTCAAGACACCAGCATTCGAAATGCCACTGCTTGACGATGCCGGTGCTTGGCCATGCTGTGATCCTGGATGATGAATGCCTTCTTTGCGCCGCAGTCCGACTTGGCCTTTAGCATCCACAAATGTCTCGTAACCATTAGCATCGAGAACCTCTCGCGGGACATCCTCCGCAGGCCCAAGGGTGACGCTGCCGCCTTCGAGAGCTTTCTGTGTCTGCTGAGCCGCCATGCTTTTGATCATTCTGGCATTCTCCTCGCAGCCCTCAACGGCGAATCGGAGGCACATGATTGCATGCTCCCGAATGTAAGGGTTGTGTTCGTCCGTTCTGCAGCACGACACAAGTGCCTCCAAACCCCCGTACCGGCGGACCTGATCTTGCACAGTCCGATTCTTCCAAATAAGTGATGATAGAACAAGTACGGTAAGCTTCTTAAGATTACGCCACTCGAAATCGGAAGGCTCGTCCTGGTCGTGCTGCAACTCGTTGCCCATAGGAATCTGAGCCGCTTCTGGATATGCCAAAGGGGTGTCCGCTTCATACGAGGAGCCGTTTGTCCTTTGTTGTGGGAGGGGAGGCAGCGTTGGATCTGGTCCATCAATATCAAAGGGTCTCTCAATAGCCACAGGCGCCGGCGACGGTGGCTTCAGCCGTGGTTCGATAGGCTGCGGCGCTGGTACCACAGGCGCAGGACTGGAGGTGGTGTGTATGGGCTGCTGCGGTGCGCGTGCATGATGCATTGTCGCTGCATCTGCAGATAGCGCTCTTTGTGGAGGATGATTTGAGACCCGGCGCGGAATCTGAGGAATGACCGCGCCCACCTTTGGAATACCGCCTTCGAGTTCTCTGAGGAGCGTTACAAGTTCACTAGCCATTTCCCACTCGCCTAGTATGCCTTTCCAGACGCCTTCCTCCGTCAATACCGCAAAGAATTCAAGATACTGGTAAACGCCTTCGTACATTCGTTCCATATCCCACAGATTCAGAGGAAAGTCTTCTGGCTGCGCTTTGCCCGCGTGAATCTGACCTTGAAGGAAAATCAGAGCACACGTCTGAGGTATGATATGCTGGCGAAACTCAGTGAAAATAAAGTTGAGGATGTGCAAGTCCACTCGCGACGGCATATTTGGCAGGTTCAGCATCGGCTTCGAAGAACCATTCTGCACCAAGGTTTGGTTCGGCGGTTGCATCGGGTGTTGTGCAGCCTTGTTCTGCGCGTTTGCTGCAACAGCTGCCTTTGCAGACTCGCCTCTTGCCCGGAAGATGCAAGTCAAGAGCTTCATAATGACAGCCTGTGCCGGGCTAATGATGTCCTTCGATCGAGACCTGTCGCGGAATGCGTGGTATGCGTATGGCATGAGACCGTTCCTGAGGATGGCTTCCATGATCTTCACCATGAACTTGAAGTAAAGCTCCTCTTCTCGTAGATCCCAAGCTGCAACGAAAATGAGCAGCTCTCGAAGCAAATTACGCCCGTTGCTCTGCGAGAGGAGAAGGTGTGTCCTCACTGTGTGCATATTGAAAAGTGCATTTCGTTCTTCAGAAGTCAAGTTTGCGTCCATCCGGACTGGAGGCGTGATGCCGCTCATGATCAGCATTGGCAGAACTTCAATCTCGCTAGGGCCAAGAATGAGCGGGACATCTGTCAAGAGTCCACGACCGTCCTCTGTCGAGCCAGGGTAGTCTTCTTCATCCTCTTCTTGTTCTTGCTCGCTTTCTTCGAGGTCGTCATCTTCAACACTACTTTCGGCGAAGGCCTCGTCGACCATGTCTGTTGATAGACGGTGCGTTTCAGGTGTCTCTGGTAGTTCTGGCGGTAGTTGAGCTGGCCCTTGAGGCTGTGAATGAGGCTGTGCTTCTGATGGACCTTGCAAAGACTCTTGAGTCTGCTGTCTTACTGCGGGTTTAGGCACAAGGTCGTTGGGCTGGCGTGGAGGAGGCATGTCATTCATGCTGCGAGTCCTTGCGATCGAGCTTCCCATCTCGTCAGTCCTCACAGGTCGGAGGGGATGCATGTCGACAGGCCTGGCCGATGCGGGGGTAGGATCAGGAGAGTCTGAGACGTCGTATCCTTCGAGCCGTTTCATAAGCTCTGCTTTGCCAGATTCAAGAATTTTCGTCCCCGCTTCAGCAGTGAAGAGCATTCGCATGTCATCTGCCACCACAGGGCGAGACTGAAGGCTGGCGCTATCGAAAGTCAGGTGGCCATCTCTGCCGTATGCGGGAGGATCTAGGGGTGCTACATGCGCACTCTCGGTCTTATACTTCTCGGCAAGCTGCTCTTCAAGCATGGCGATCTTCCGTTCTACTTGGCGGGTCTGCTCGGCCATGGGCACGTCGCTTCTGAGGACGGTCTGTGTCTCCGTTACTGCGATCATCTTCGCTTCGTAGACTGCCAGATCTTGCCGATACTTTGCCATTGCATCGTCAAATGACCCTTGCCAGTACTCTTGGTCATCTTGATTCAGCTCGGCCCACCGCCTTGGGAACTCCCTGTACGATTCGAACAAAGTCGGCTCACGATCACGCTCAATTCGATAATCTTCGACCTGGAGCTGATGCAGGCGCTTGACAAAGAGTCCATAGCCATTGCCATAGAAATGCTCTCTACGTGAAATTTTCGCCCTGCCTTCCAAAGAATGCTCGGGGATGGGATGGTCGGAGAAAGGTAGACTGTCCCAGAGTGGTTGCGCTCGATCATCGGGAGCAATCGTCCGCTCTCCATCGGTACCGTATGCTCTGAGAAAGTCGTCCCTGTCAAGAGGAGGCATCGGCTTGGAAGTTGGATTTGAAGGGACATCGGTGAGACTACCAGACGATGTCTCAGGAACATCCTCGGGAGCTAATACTGTATCGGAGCTGTTGTCGAATAATGCCACCCACAGCATGAGCTTCCGTCTCTCATTCTTGGCGGCAAAATTGTTCAAGAATTGCAGTGTAGTGATGAGTAACTTTTTGTATCCATTCACAGCCCACTGCCATTTCTCCTCATCACCTGTTCCTGCGTCGCCATCGAATCCCCTTGCAGTCACTCTCACGCAGCAATTGATCAAGCGGAAGACTTCGGTCTCGATGTGATATGACGCCGCTAGATTCTGCACATGTTCGCCTGCAAAAAGCACGCTACGACTGATGGAAACCAGGTCTATCAAGCGTAGAAGATCCTTCCATAGTCCAGGGTGATGTGATGCGATCAAAGCTCCAGAAGTACTCTCGTAGTCAACGCTGCTCGGGTCCCAGATGGTGAAGCTCCTCCTCTCTAGACTGGGTATGGCGGCTTTGAAGAGAGCTGACAGATCGGCCCAGTATTTCTCGTCTGCCCCAATGGCTGCACGTACATCGGCTCTCTGCGCAGTGCTCTTGAGGACCTCCTTGGACACTCGATTGTCCATCATGTCCAGCGTGCTCTCCTTGACGTATGCAGGGCTCTTGAAGTGCTGGGTATAGACGGGCAGCGCCAGGCGCATGAAGACACTGTGCGCTTTCGCCATCTTGGTCTGCTGCGCGTCGGCGTCGGCGTCGGCGTCGCGCGCCATGATGGCGGAGACTGGTGTCAGAAGCAAAGTAGGTGGGTAGGTAGTGAAGAAGGGAGGTTAAGGCCGAATTTCTAGTTAATCAAATATTGACGTGACGTGTGTCGCTGTCGCCAAAGGCGAGCTTCAATCACCATGCAAGATTCCGAATCATCTGCTCTCCGCTCTCCTCCGCTTTCCGCTGTCCGCTGTCCGACTGTGCAGTGGACTTCAAGTTCGAGATGTCGGGTTACGAAGGTAGATGAACCTGGCCCTCCGGTCATCCTCCTTGTTTCTGCCGTGTCGACTGACCATCAATGTCCACTTGCAGTCGAACACAATGCCACGGGCGTTGAGAATAACGAGCAAAAACAACAAGTGCGCCGGCGACCGGACCTGAGTACGTTCTTCACTACGCTCGATGTCGTGGATACTTCTGGCTCTCGACAACCTCAAAATGCCAATTCATTGCCTCTACCGCAGCATGTATCTGCTGCATTCGTGAGTCCAACATGTCAATCTCGCCGCCACCTCACCATCTGACGCCACATGTAGCGGACACTCGCAAACGCCTTCTCAATCATGCGGCGCCCCGAGACACATGCATCTGCCGACTCCAATTCCGAGCTGATCGGCAGCTTGGTTGCGTCCCTCATGGAAAGCGCAGAACACCCGCCTTCGCAGGTCCCAGGTGTATCAGACGAGTTCATCGAGCAGCTAGAAAGAGTGCCCAAGAAGACTTTGCAGAAGACGCCAGACAAGAGCTGTCCAATCTGTGCCAATCCATTCCTTGATGACAGCCATCCGCTAGTGGTGAGGTTGCCTTGTCATAAGGACCATCTCTTTGACTTGGAGTGTATACAGCCTTGGTTGAAATTAAATCCGACTTGTCCCATGGATCGCAAGGAGTTGACCAAGAAGAAAGATCCGCCGCCAAAGGATGAAGAAGAGGAGGAGTATGATGATATGTATGCTTGATGGATATATATGCAGTCTACGAGGACGTGGTGAAACACTGTTAGGATGTACTTGCAGTGGAAACTGTTGCGATCTTCGACGCAGCGGAGACGCACGAAGCTGCCGGAGACACGCGCGGCAGGTCCAATGTATGCGAAAGAACTTATCGTCACCTGGCCTCCTCTTCCCCGGTGAAGCTACATAAAACTTTGCTCCGGCAGTCGGCTAGTAAAGGATGGATACTGTAGGCGTTCTTGTTGTCGCGGGAGCCCATCTCAGCTACCTATACCATCGCTAGCATTCTCAACCTAGAATCGAGCTGCATCAAGACTTCCTCCAACAGCTTGCGACTCAGGCAGACCGTGGACGTGCTCATGGATGCGGTGGAGCATCTCCGCATAGAAACTACGAAACAAGAAGGGCGTTAGGGATATCCGCAGTTATAGAGGCTGAGGTGACCCGGTTGGTGTACAACAAGATTGGGAGGACGACTTTGGGGCACTCACGCATCGCTTGCTGAATATGGGGAAGCGATCGAGAAATACCTTTCGTTCTCTTCATCGCGGTGGAGCATCTCAGCTATTCATACCATTGCGATCAAACTTTACCCAGTGCTACCGATCTTGACTTAGCAGCCGGTCTCCGTCTGCCTCGCCTTCGAAATAGTGTAGCTGGAATGCTTAAGAGCATTGGACTTGCTTTACCTTAGACATCTCCCGCATAGTCTTATCGTCGTTAATATAACATAGTTCCTTTTCACTAACAATCCGCCTAGCTAGATATCCTTTCGTAAGATTATACTTCTCTTTCGCGCTCTTCTCTATGTTTGTTTACGAATTCGTTTAGCTTGTTTGCAATATAGTAATATTCTTCTTACGAACTTTTAGCTTATCTTACTTATTACTAGATCTATTAGATACTATTAGTATAAGGTCGATAACTTTGCAATATATCTAGATAAAGTATATTATAGATTAGCTCTATACTATATTAGATAGATATAGTACTTCTACTAAAATATTCTAGATAGGAAAGAGTATTTATAAAGATTGCCGAATCTAGAGTAGCCTCTAAAATAGTCTACTTATAAGGCCTATAGTAGTAGTATCGGTTTCTATAGAGCTAGAGTAAATATCTAAACTAGAAGGAATTTATAATATTATCGAGTATATAATTAAATATATCTATATATATAGTCTAGAGTCGATTCGCGCTATAGTATATATAGTAGATAATATAGATCTTATATACTTATAATATCCTATAATTAAGTCTAGGATAAGGTAGATACTTAATAGACTATATAACTAGTTTCTAAAGTAACTAGAGCGAAAGCTACTAGATATATAAGTTCAAGTATTATAGACTCTAATCTACTAGTAATAGGATATCCTATTTATTACTAAGACTAGTCTAGATAAGAGTCTTATATTCTAGGTATTTACTATCTTAACTAGATAGATTGCCCTTTAGCTTATTCCTCTTAGTCGACTTAGAACTAAGTAGTATATAGATCTTATCTAAATCGTAGAGGAATATATAAAGTCTATATTAGTTATAGTAGAAACTAGATAGAATAATCTAGATATAATATTAAAGATCTAAGATAGATATTATAATTACATTATCCTAAGTCCTAAATATACTATCTCCGATAAATTTAAAGATATTCTCTATAGTATCCCTTTCGTATTCTATATTAGACTAGTTACCTTTAATAAAGTATATCTTCTCTCTATCTATATATTATTTCGCGAAGAGTTCCTTATAGTTACTTAATTACGAGCCCTCCTCTATAACGACTAGATATAGTTTAGCTATATAGGACTCTTATATCGTATAACGTAAGCCTATATACTTACTAATAGTAGATTTTATATTATTAGCTAATATCTATATAGTACTACTATATTTTATACTAGTATAAACTATATTAATTGAACTTATATCTTTAAGGAAATAGATAGTATAAGAGCTACTTATAGCTAATTGTATTTCGTAATCGAGAAGGCTATATCTCTAACTAAGCGTATAGGCTAAACTCTATCTACTATAGAAGAGAGTATATCTTCTATAGAAATTCCTAAGACTATCGTATCTATCGATAGTTATTTAAATATAATTATAACTATAAACTATATTAGAGTATAGCTAGTAGACTAGACGAAGGCACTACTAGATAATAACTAGTACTACTAAGGGAATAGTACTAGTCCTACCTTATCTATACTTAAAATTATTTAGTTTTATATCTTAGCTATACTAGTATATAATTAGGAACTCTAGTATACTCGATTTAGCGATATAGATTATAAATCTCGTATTATAGTTACTACTACTATTCTTAGTATAGGAACTAATATCTATATAGTCTAGATCGTAATATAGTAGGAATTAATACGTAAGTATAACTATTTTAATCTTCGCTAGCGACTTAGCTAAGCTAGGCGAAATATAACTTAGAGTTAACTCCTAGTAATCTTTAAAGTTAGATATTTGTTTTCTAGCTAGCTTAGATACGAGATACGTTTTCGATATTAAATATCTAGCTAGCTACTAGTAGTAGGCTCTATAGTAGTAGAAAGGTATTCTATAAGACTAAATTCTCTAGTCTATAGATAGATACTAGTATCTATATAACGATTAATATCGATATAATTCTCGAAAGTAACTATAATAAGAAGGATTCTAATACGGAATCTACTATATCTACTACTATAGATATTAGAGTCTAACTCTATAAGTAAAATAGAAAGAGGGTTAAAGAGATAGAAGATATTCTAGACTAATACTAAAGCTAATCGTTATACTACTATACTAAAGGATCTTCTTTAAATCTAGAATATAGACTATACCTATACGTATTAGAATAATAAGCTTAGAGAAGATAAATATCTCGATAGGCTAACGAGAGTCTCTATAGTAGAATATTATAATCGCTATAATCTAGAGATTCGATATAATCTACTAATACTACTAAGTTTAAAGAATATTTTACTACGTTTTTAGAAGAATACGAAGATAGTATTTATATTTATACTACTTTTAGAGTAGAGCGCTATAGTACTCGAGTATATATTACTAGGCGAGTACCAATTTCAGATATCTTAGGATATTCTCTTTAATAAGTAACTAATATTCGTACTTTATTAGATATCCTATACTATAGTTACTAATTAGAATGTCCTCGACAACTCAATAGTCTATAATATAGTACATAATACTAAGATTAGTAAAACGAAATACTAGCTCGCTAGATTACTTAATATATAGGATATACTAAAAATAGTATTTTATTCCTTTATAGTAGAATCTAGTTATACTATAGTAGGATTCTAAGTAGCTCTAATAGATCCTATTTAGTAGTTCTAAAAGATCCCTTAGTATACTATATACGCTTTACTATATATCTAGTAAAGGGTATAATGTCTAACTCCTAGGCTAAGGCGCTAGCGCCTACGAGCATAGGAGACACGAATATACCTTCCTAGAAACAATACCGCGACGATAGACCCGAGGAAAGGTAGAGGGAGGGAGGGATCTAGCCTCTATCCTAAAGCTAGACTAAAGGCTAACCAATACCTAAACTAGGCCCTAAAGGCCCGAAAGAATAGCCTAATTAGCTAAAAACGAGTAGAAATATCTAAAAGAACCTACAAACCCTAATAGAAGACATTTAAAAGGTACTAGATACTCCCGAGGCCCTAGATTCCCTATCCCTCCTCTCCCTCCTCTAGCGAGCCTAGACCTAGCTCCTATACTAATTGAAAGATACCGATACTATAGACATCCTCCGAACCTATCTATAGAACCTACAAACTACGAAAACACCCGAACCGAGAACATAGGTATAGGCTACCTCCTAAGGCTAGCTAGCTATACTAAGTATATAGAAAATCCCCCTTAAAAGTTATATAATTATAATAAGAGTTAGCTATAGGGAAGAGTAAGAAAAGATAAAAGGCCTTACTAACTAAGAGATACTTTAGGGACTTAAAGACCTAGGGGTAATTGCTATTAAGAAACTTGAAAGTAGCGACCTATAGGTATTTGTAGTATCTAAACCTACTAAAGACAAGCTAACGAATAAACTAGGGTAGATATAGAAGACATTCCCTAGTACTATAGTAGAGGCTCTAGTATATTAGGTACTAGTCTATAGCTTTAGGGCTATAGGATTTAACCTAAGGGATCTAAGCTATATCGGCAAGATATAGGAAGAAAACGGAAGACTCTATCTAAATCTTAGGATATCCTAAGTAGCTTAGCTAAAGAGCTAGAAGGCTATAGAAGGTAAGGTATACTCCTCTATTATCCTAAACATATAGAGCTTAGCTTAAGCAAGAGAAATTATATAGAAAGGCCTTATATCCTAAGGTACCCTTCTTATAGTAGAGGAATTTGATCCGAAGTAGAGACCTATACAATGCCTAAGGTATAGGCAATTTAGGCATGTTGCAAAGTACTATAGGGCCGAATAGGCATATAGGAAATATATAGGACTATATAGAACAGACTAATACTAAGGAACAATAAGAAAATATAGTAACTACTAAGGTACCTATATAGTATAGTTAGTATTATGCAAGGTAAAACAAGTAGCTATT
>LFZO01001020.1:0-13845 GCA_001578225.1 Pseudocercospora musae | reverse complement strand
GCCTATACGAAGTCGAAGGTTTCCTAGCGTAAGGGATAAGTTATTACCCGGTAACGCTTAGTATTACTATCGGATAAGTTATTATAACGTCGCCCTACGGAACCCGTTCTACGGCCGGTATCCGAGCTAGTCTCGGGCTAAAAGAATTCGCGGCGTAGGTCGAGGGAGAGTAAGGTATCTATCGCTATAATATCGCCGGTACGTCCCGAATATAAACCATTGTAGTCGATATATCTAATACGACGGTAGTCTCGTAGGCTCGGATCTATTATAGTAGCTACCGAGGAACCCTAGTTATTATATAAAACTAGCTAATAGTAGCCTCTATACTATAGGATAACGTCTAGACGAGTTTGTCTTAGCGCCTAGGCTAGATATACTATACTAAAGCTAGACCTCTCCTCTAGCTAGGACTTCGGACAAAGTATATCTATATAACTAATAGATAGATCCGTACTAAACAAGACGATTTAGAATAGTATAGATAAGTAGAATATAGATACGCGTATAGAGAGCGATAGGCAAGATAGGATCCCTTTAGTAAAAGGGTCCTAGATAGTAAACAAGTAGACTAACCTATCTTAGGTAAGTAAAGGCAAGCGCGATATAGAGTCGTTAGAGGAAGGGTCTCCCTCTAAGGCTTCCTTCTTTTCTTCTTCGTAGTCCGTCCTATTAAGATCGCTACTATACCGATTTACTCGACCTAATTTATTTCGCTCTTCGACTTAGATCTTTAGATTATTAGTACCTCCTAGACTACGCCTCCTAATAGGATCGCTATCGATACGATATTACCCTCTACGCTAGACTATATAGTCGAGATATCTATAGGCGAGAAGGTTATAGAGATCCGTAACGAGCCTCGCCGCGCGTTTAGATAGATAGGTAGTACCCTAGTATAGCGTAACCTCCGGTTAGCTAATAGATAGTAGAAGATATTATATCTTAGTTAGGAGGGTCTATAGATTAAGGCTATACGCGAGGGCCCTAGGGTTAGGGTTAGGATAAGTCTTGGCGCCGGTAAGCTTACTAATCCGCTCGTACTAGGGCGAGCCTAGCGTCGCCTAGAGGCTTCTAGAAAGGAAAAAATAGCGATATCGGTTTAAAGGGGGCTCCTTAGCTCGATTGATTAGGAGACCGATATCTTCGTTATCGACTTTATATTTAATATTCTATAAAAACCTAGATTAAAATTATATCCTCTTTAGATCGAGGAGGAAAGGAAGGAAAGGAAAGACTAACGAATAGTATAAGAGTAGCTCCGCCCTCCTTCTACTCTATCCCTATATCCTTCCCTTCGTTCGCTATCTAGAGCCTACTAGCGGAAAGGATAGGGGGAAATCTTAGCGCTAGCGAGATAACTAGATCGCTCGTATCGGGATAAGATAGCTCGCGTACTTATAGTAGGAATATCCTCTCTTCAAGTACTATATACGAGTTATACTCGCGAATACGACTAGCTTTAGTAACTAACTCTCTTCTACTTTTAACCCTATTCTTCTCCGACTTATTCCTACCTTCTTAGACGCCGTATCGAGACGCTATTCTACCGAAGTAAGTATATAGACTTAAACTATCTCTATAGGGTTATCTTTCTAGATAGCTAGACGAAGAATCGATATCTAATTTATAATCGGAGATAGCGACGACGAGGATACTAGATCGTCCGCTACGTCGCAAGATAGTTCTAAGGATAGACCTCGAGTAAGGAAGGAGCTATACTATAACGTATTAGTCCCTTAGTAGTCTCGACTATAGGATCTAACTATAGGGATAGCGCCTCCTATCGTAGACTTAACGGATAATAGTAAGTCCTATATAATCGAACCTATATTACGGAGTAAGTCTACTATAGATCTTATATTTATCGAGCTCCCCGGCGATAAGGTAGTAGCTAGCTAGAGGAAAGAAGAGGTCCTCGACTTCGTATAGTAGAAAGGCATAGAGCTCTTCTACGAAGCCTACTAAATATACCTAAACGATAGCCTCGAACGAGGGTTGAAAGATAGACTAGATACGCGGCGACTAGTAAACAAGGTCAAAATTGTCTATAGATCCGAGATAGTCTAGAAGAAGGACCTAAATACGGCGAAGAAGAGGATCGAAGAGGAGGGAAGTATCTTAAGAATATCTTGTATATAGCGTAGGGTTCGATAGAGGTAAAGGATAGCGGGTCCTTACCTCGCCGCCCCTCTCTATAGTAGAGGGCACGATAGCTACGGGATCTTACGCGGAGGGGGCGGCCGGCGATCTAACCTCGAGTAAATCGCTACCGATATATAATAGTATACCTAGTCGATCTTCTACGTAGTCTACAAAACGTACCTCTATAACTACCTCGAATAAGTATTATAATATAGACTAGATACGCTACGACCGGTAAACAAAATTAAGATAATTAATAGATACGAGATAGTCTAGAAGATACTAAACATAGCGAAGAATAGTATTAAAAAGGAGAGAGGGCATTTCGAGAACATCTCTAATCGGGGGTCGCTTAGGGTTATAAAGAGTAGTAGGTCCTTACCTCGCTATCCCTCTCTATAGTAGAGGGTACGATAGCGACGGGGTCTTACATAGAGGGAGCGGCTAGCTATCTTACCTCGAGTAAATCGCTACCGATATGTAATAGTATACCTAGTCGATCTTCTATATAGCCTATAAAACGTACCTCCGCGACTACCTCGAATAAGCGTTATAAGATAGACTAGATACGCTACGACCGGTAAACAAAGTTAAGATAATTAATAGATACGAGACGGTCTAGAAGATACTAAATATAGCGAAGAATAGTATCGAAAAGGAGAGAGGGCATCTCGAGAATATCTCTAATTAGGAGTCGCTTAGGGTTATAAAGGATAGCGGGTCCTTACCTCGCCGCCCCTCTCTATAGTAGAGGGCACGATAGCTACGGAGTCTTATATAGAGGGGGCGGCCGGCTATCTTACCTCGAGTAAATCGCTATCGATATATAATAGTATATCTAGTCGATCTTCTATATAGCCTATAAAACGTACCTCCGTAACTACCTCGAATAAGCGTTATAAGATAGACTAGATACGCTATAACCGGTAAACAAAGTTAAGATAATTAATAGATACGAGATAGTCTAGAAGATACTAAATATAGCGAAGAATAGTATCGAAAAGGAGAGAGGGTATCTCGAGAATATCTCTAATCGGAGGTCGGGTCCGATAGAGGTAAAGGATAGTAGGCCCTTACCTCGCCGCCCCTCTCTATAGTTAAGGGCGTAGCCGGCTATCTTACCTAGAGTAAATCGCTACCGACGTATAATAGTATACCTAGTCGCTCTTCTACGAAGCCTACAAAACGTACCTCTATAACTACCTCGAACGGGGGTTAAAAGATAGACTAGATACGCTACGACTAGTAAACAAGGTTAAGATTATTAATAGATACGAGACGGTCTAGAAGAAGCGAAATATAGCGAAGAACGGTATCGAAAAGGAGATAGGGCATATTGAGAATACCTTAGTTATACTTCGTTTAGAGTCTAAACGAACGTAATATAAATATGGTTTTATAAATCCTATCGACTAGCGACTCGGAAGCGCGAAATAGGGCGTAGGGTTCGATAGAGGTAAAGGGTAGCGGATCCTTACCTTCCTATCCCTCTCCGTAGTCGAGGGTCTAGTAGCTAGGGAGGTCTAAGGCTAGGGACGTAGTTAGTAGCGTAGCGTATAGCCGCCGAGAGAGAGGCTGTATACTAGAGGCTAGATTATTCCTTAGATAGGGACTATAAGTATTTCCTATCTACCTATATAACGTCGAAGGTTTCCTAGTATAAGGAATAAGTTATTATATAGTAGTACTTAGTATTACTATTAGATAAGTTATTATAACGTTATCCCTAGGATCTATAGGCACGTCCCGTAGTCGATATATCTTATAATATAGTAGCCTCGTTAGCTCTAATTACTACCGATACGATATTGCCCTCTATACCGAGCTATATAGTCGAGACGTCTACTAGCTAGGAGGTTATAGAGATCCGTAACGAGCCTCGCTACGCGTTTAGGTAGATAGATAGTACTCTAGTATCGCGTAACTAGAAGATATCGTATCTCGGTCGGAAGGATCTATAGACGAGCGTTATACGCGAGGGCCCTAGGGTTAGGGTTAGGGTAAATCTTAGCGCCGGTAACCTTACCGAACCGCTCGTACTAGAGCGAGACTAGTATCGTCTAGAGGCTCCCGAGAAGGGAAAAATACCGCTATCGGTTTAAAGTAGGCTCCTTACCTCGATCGATTAGGAGACCGATATCTTCGTTATCTACTTTATATTCTATATTCTACGAAAACCTAGATTAAAATTATATCCTCTTCGGATCGAGGGGGAAAGGAAGGAAAGGAAAGACGGACTAATCGTATTAGAGTAGCTCTATTCCCCTTCCGCTCTATCCCTCTACCTATCCCTCTATTTACTAGTAGAGAGGATAGGGCAATTCTTAGTACTAGCTAGATAACTAAATCGCTCGTATTAGAGCGAGACTAGTATCGCTCGGAGGCTCGTTAGAGAGGAAAAATACTAGTATTGGTTTAGAGAGGAGTTATCGAGTCGATAGATTAGGAGACCGATATTACTATACTAATCCTAGTATTTAACGTTCGATAAAACCCTAGAGGAAAATTATAGCCTACTTAGGTCGAAGGGAAAAGGGAGGGACTACGCTCCCTCCTTCGCTAGCCTTATAGATTCTATAGGCGTCGCGGGCTAAGTAGGATACTACTATCTTCGTATATTGCCTAAAGGTCTCGTCGGTAGGCGTTAGGTTTAGATCGCTTCGACTAAGTTATTATCTAGTAACGCTTAGTAGTACTAACTAATAACTTATTATTACGTCCCTATCCTAACTCTCTACGAGGCTATAGCTCGCTATACTACTATAGCGTCCCTCCTATCGATAGTCGCCGCCCTCGCGCCCTAGCTTATAGAAAAAAAAAGGACCTCCCTATATTCCCTCTAGCTCGCTTGCCTCCCTATCCTATCCCTAGCTAAGCTAAAGCGCCTATAAAGCTAATCGGCCGATCTACCGAACGCGAGCCCTAGGCCTTATAAAGCTAAACCTTCCCTATCCCTATACTCTCTTATATCCAAGCTAGGATCCTCGTTTACCTATCCTATCCCTAGCTAAGCTTAGGCGCCTAGAGAGCTACTACTCCCCTTTCTACGTTGTCCTCGATCCGATCGAGCGAGTAGGCTAACTAGTATTAAGGTTCGCGTAAGGGTCCTAAGAGTATCCTTATTACTTCCGAATCGGTAAGCGAGTAGACTAATTAGCGTTAGGTCTCGTAGCTCCGCTTCTAGGACCGATATAGTCCCTTCCCGATCTAGCCTAGTATACGTACTCCTCTATATCTAGGCTACCCCTCTCCTCCCTTTCCTCTATACCTTTCCCTTCGGCCTTACTATAGATACCTTCCTCCTCTAATCTATCCTATCGCTTCCCCCTCCTCGCTCGCTACGTACCTTAGTAGCCCTTATCTTTAAGAATACTACCCTACCGGTCGATAGGGTACTAGACGACCCCTCTCCTTCCTACCTATAAGCCTACCGCTTCGTTAGTACCCTCGACGCCTATAGTATAGTAGAGTAAGTAGTAGTAGTAGCGTTTAGCCTTAGTCGATCCTAATATAGATCCTAGGCTATCCCTAGCTATAGTGCCCCTTAGTATAATCTAGGAGAAGGGTAATATAACGGTAGTTAATACGATCTTAGCTTTAGTTAAAAAAGCGCTCTATAACGGAGGGAAGGCTAAGCTAGATATAGGAGAAGACGCGAGCGTAGCTATAACTAACGAGGCTAGTACTCTAGCGATCGGTATAGGAGGTATAGTTCTCCTCGCTTATCCTTAGCCCTTCGCTTACTATTCTATAGATCCTCGGTCGGATATAGCGGATACGACGGATATAGCGGATATAGTAGATATAGTAGATATAGTAGATATAGCGGATAGAGTAGATATAGTAGATACTATAGTAGGCTTAGTAGCGGTTCGCTTTACGCCTATCTATATTACTTCTCCTACTATCGAGCCTAGTCTCCTTACCGCCCTCGAGACGTAGTATGTTTCTTATAACTCTAGCCTAAGGGATTTAGCGGATGCCCCTATCGACCTTACTAGTAGGCTAGCTACCTATCGCCCTCTAGTCGAGGAGTACGCTAAGGCAAGGACGATTAGGAGTAATATCTAGTAGTTAGTTATTAGCGTCCTTAAGTCTCTAGCTATAGCGCTTAAGGCGATTACTACTAAGGCTACTACTCGATAGACGCTCTATAACCTTTAGAAGTATCTCGCTAACGAGGCTTATAGGATTAGTACCTAGGAGGCCTACCTATTAGAGTATTAGTCGATTATCGAGAGTATCTACTAGGATCCTAAAGCTATCCTATTCCTCGGACTCCTTAATCCTACTACCTATACGAAGGAGGGGTTTTAGTAGATCCTTCCTAACTACGTCTACGATACTATCGATCGTAGGAAGAGGTACTAGACCTTAATCGCTAACTATCTCTATACTATCGCTAATAGCTAGGAAGAGGATTAGTAGAAGGTCCTCTACGAGAAGGACCTAGAGCTCCTCCTAGCGAAGCGCTACGAGGTAGTTAGTTAGAAGGGAGCTAGCGAGGGAGCCGGCCCGACCTACGATCCCGTATACTAGCCCTAGGACCTCCTTAAGTACCTAAAGTAACTCGTATAGTATAGCTATACGCTCGAGTAGTTCTATATCTATGCCTATCTCTAGGTTAACTATTATAGCGATCCTATTAAGTAGAGGTAGCTCTCCCTAAAGGGGGTTCTAGCTATCCTATACCTAACCCTCCTTAACGTCGTTACGATCCTCGACGGCTAGGGGGCTAGCTTTATCCTATAGGACCTCCTCGAGTAGGCAACGTACGACTCCGCTATACTTAGTATTACTCCCTAGTACTAAAGGTAGTTAGAGAAGGAAGAGAGGGAGTAGATAAAGTAGGATAAGGCGAGGGAGGCGAAGGAGTAGGAGTAGCGATAATAGGTAGCGAAGGCAAGGGAGGTAGAGGCGAAGGCGAGGAAGGTAGAGACAAGGGAGGTAGAGGTAAAAGCGAAGATAAGGGAGCTAGAGAGTATATAGGCCTCGGCTACTACCCGTTAACCGCTACTAGGACTATACTAGAAGGGGGGGCCTTAGAGGCGGGTTAAGGTAGGGGGCGTACCCTAGCCGTTAGAGCCTATCGTAGTATCGGATTCGGAGGGGGAGGAGGGATAGGAGGGGGAGGATATAGAGGAGGCGGAGGAGGAGGAGGCGGAGGAGGAGGAGGTAGAGGCGAAGGAGGCGGAGATAGAGGAGGTAGAGGAGGAGGAGGTAGAGACGGAGGAGGAGGAGGCGGAGGTAGAGATAGAGAAGGAGACGGAGGCGGAGGAGGAGGAGGAGGTAGAGGAGGAGGCGAAGGTAGAGGAGGAGGAGGAGCCATTCCCTTCCTAGAAGCGTAAGCTTCCGTACGCTACCTAGAAGGACGACAACGAGTCGCCGCTATAGAAGCGGATACGGCTAGTTACGTAGAGAGGGTCCGTTGTCTAGAAGGGAATATATACGATTATTACTAAAGAGGGAGTAGTAGAGTCTAACGAGTTCTACGAGCTCCTTAGTAAGGCGAAGGAGAGATAGCCTACTAGTAGCTCCTACTAGTTTAGGACGTATTTCTACCTAGTATTACTAGAGCTCGTCTAGTCGCTCGCGTCGTAGACCTAGTAGGCTATAAACGACGCTCCTAGGAAGGCCTATCCGATATACGTCTAGGATACTAACGAGCTCGCCGAGGCGATATAGGGAGCCCTCGCTACCGCGTTAGCGATCCTATCGTATCGACTCGACTATCGGTATCTATAGTAAGGCTATATTAGAGATAGATCGCGTCTATAGACTACTTTACGTTCCTCCTTCCGCGTCGTCCCCTCCCCTACCTCCCGTCCCCCTAGTAGTTAGTTATTACTCGATATATACTATATAATAAGTTAGTAGTATATAGACTAAAATAGGGGAGCCCCTATAGCCTACCCGAGATCCGAGCTAACGTATATCGAGCCTATCTCCTACCGATCGGACGAAGATATATAGGAATCTTACGTTCGATCGCTATTATTATACTAGTATTTATAGAGAAATCGAGTAAGCTACGTATCGCCTCTATTAGAGTCCTAGCTATAGGTAGTCGCTTAACCGTACTATCCTCCTATCTATCTATCCTTAGGACTAGGGAGCTATAGAGGACTACGATCTACTTATAGTTTAATAGCGTATCGTACTACCTCTCCTAGCTCGCATCGTTACTATTTACTTCTATTAATAGCGAGACCGGTAGCGAGCTCCCTTCTTCTACTATATCGAGGCTTAAGCGATCCTATAGCCTAGGCGCCTCGTCAAAGCGGTTAGGCCTAGAATCCTTATAGGAAGGGCTAGAGCTTTCCCCTAGGACGTGCCTCTCGATACTCGGTAGCGGACTAATATCCCCTCCCTCTATCGTATCCCGGTCGTTCTACGAGTCGGCTACGAAGAGCTTGCCTACTCCTATTACGATCGGTACCTATTATAGCCCTAACGAGGCGAATTCGGCCTAGATCGCCCTCCTATCCGGTATACTCCCTAGATCGCTTTAGGTTCCGGTTAGTCTTCCTAGATCGCCTCCGTTACGTACCCGATCGTTTAGGATAGTCGCTACGCTACTCGTACTATATAGGCGACGAGTCGTATCGCTAAGGCTAGACCGCCTCCGTTTACCGACTTCCCTTAGTCGCTACTCGGTCTAGTAGACCTAGGGCGACTACGCTAGCGGACTCGCTCCCTTCCTAAGGGGCTAGACGTCTATCCCTTAGCGTCGCTATTATAACGGTTACGTTAGATCTTAGTACTATTCCGATAGTACCTCTACGTACTATTCGGCTAGATCCTACGATCTATAATATCGATATCCGGTATCGTAGAACGTATACGCCTAGCGATATTACCTCGTTATAAGGGAAGATCGCTTAGGGATCGCTATATAAGGCGTATAGTTCCTTAGGGCACTCCTCGAAGTCTATAGTACTACTTACGCTATATTCTAGATCCTATACTCTCCTACCGCTTATAGTACCGCTTCTTGCCTATATAGTATAAACTAGTTACTAGACGTAGAGACCTCCTATCCGAAAGTAGAACCCTAGCTCTCGATCCGATTAGTAATTAAACCTTATCCCTCCTCGTCCTAGCGCTTAACGAAAAAAAAAAAATAGACCCTATCCTTTAGAGGATTAGCTACGTTTAATCCTCTATTCCTCTTATCTATATAATCGACGATAATATATAGTCTCTAATATCGAACTAGTAGGATAGATAGGGAGCGAGGATAACTTCTCGAATAGAGTCTTATATATCGAATAGATAGGGTAAATAGGGAGCGAAGATAACTTTCCTAGTAGAGTCTTATCTATCGAATAGGTAGGGTAAATAGAGAGCGAGGATAACTTCCCTAATAAAGTTTCGTCTATCGAATAGGTAGGGGAAATAGGGAGCGAAGATAACTTACGTTTTATCTATCGAATAGGTCGGGATAGACGTCGATCTTCCTATCGATTAAGTCTCGTATATCGAATATTTCGGTTATAGGAAATCTCGTCCTTTTATATAGTCTCGTCCTTTCTTCTTACCTATATCCTCCGATATAGTTATCGTCTCGCCGCTACCTATCGGTAAACTATACTTAGAACGAGTAAGTATTTAGTTTCTTACGTCCTCTACTTAGTAGTCGAAGAACTCCTATCCTTTAGAAGATTAGCTATTTAATCCTCCGCCCCTTTCCTATCTATATAATCGACGATAACGCAAAGTCTCCGATATCGAACTAGTAGGGTAGATAGGGATAACTAGTCTCGCTAAGTCTCGTCTATCGAATAGATCGGGATAGGCGTCGATCGACGATAACTTCTATCGAATAGATAGGATACGCGTCGATCGACGATAACTTCTATTAAATAGGTAGGGTAAGTATCGTTTAACGATAACTCCTTCCTATTACTCGAGTCTCGTATATTAAATATAGGAAATCTCGTTCTTTTATCTATCGTTCTTTTATTATATCTATATACTTCTATATAATTCTCGTCTCTATACTACCTATCGGTAAAACGTACTCGCTCTAGTCCTTCCCTTCTATCCTCTACTTAGTAGTCGAAGTACTCCCGTCCTTTAGAAGATTAGCTATTAAATCCTCTATCCCTTTCCTATCTATACGATTAACGATAACGTAGAGTCTCTAACGTCGAATAGATAGGATATATAGGAAGCGAAGATAACTTTCTATTCTCTATCCTAGTAGGGATCTTATCTATATAATCGACGATAGCGCAAAGTCTCCGATAACGAACGGATAGGATAAACGGGAATAACTAGCCTAGCCAAGTCTCGTCTATCGAATAGCTCGGAATTAACGTCGATCGATAACGACTTCTATTAACGATAACTTCTTCCTATCGCTCGCGTCTCGTATATCGAATATAGAAAGTCTCGTCCTTTTATTACGTCTATATCCTTCTATATAATTATCGTCTCTCCGCTATCTATTAGTAAAACGTACTTAGAACTATTATTTCCTTACGTCCTCTACTTAGCGATTAAAGGACCTCTATCCTTTAGAAGATTAGCTATTAAACCCTCTATCCCTTCGTTATCTATATAATCGACGATAACGTAAAGTCTCCGACGTTAACTAGGTAGGATATATAGGGAGCGAAGATAACTTTCTATTCTCTATCCTAGAAGGGATCCCCTCTATGCGATCGATAATAGTATAAAGTCTCCGATATCGAATAAGTAGGGATTAATAGGAAGCGGAGATAACTTCAAATCCTCTATCCCTTCTTTATCTATATAATCGACGATAATACAAAGTCTCCGATATTAATCTAGAATATAGAGCGATAATAACTTCCTTAAGTCTCCTATTCCGACTACGCTAATCGATAATAACTTCTTTATATATCGAATATTAAGCTTCCGTCCTTTCTCTCTATCCGTATCCTTCTATATTATAGTAGTCTCCTATTAGTAAGATATACTTAGAACGTATCTACGTTTATTCGCTATCGTCTACTACCTATCGCGATAATCCTCGACTAATATAGGTATCGCTTTAACTATAGAGATCTCTCGTAAGTAGTTAGAATCTATTAGACTATCGTCCCTATCGTCGCTAAACCCTCGACTTCTCGAGACTCTCCTTCCCTTATCTAGAGCTAGTATACTAAAAGGACGATAGATATATAGCTAGGATAGGACCGGAGTAATATAGTCGTACCCCTAGTCGATCTCTATCTATCCGCCTTCTCGTTACCTACTAGGAGAAACTCGTTCTATCCCTCGGCTATCCTATCTATACGTACGGCTCCGACTAAGATTTAGAGCGCGACCGAGAAATTAAGTATCGGACTCGATCGATCGCCGTCTATCCCGAGCTATCTATCGTCTCCTATTACTCTACTATAGCCCTATCTATAGAAACGGTCTATCCTCTCGGATCGCTCTCGTAGTTCGCCGAGGCCCGCCTCGTTATCTACTACCTCTACTACTCCGCTACTATCGACGTGTCTATCTATCTCTAGAAGAAGTATACCTATAATATCGTTACTACCTTAGCGACTATAGACGCCTTCCTCGTCTATTACCCTAAGGCTAGTATAGCGCGCGAGCTATAAGGATACTAGTAGGCCCTCGACTAGCCCCTCCCGCCCTTATATACCTACCTCCTCCCTCCCGTCTAGGAATAGTAGTATCCTATCGCTAGGTACGAGCGTCCGTTTAAGGACTAGGACTAAGCGAAGTTCGTAACGGAGGCGAAGTACTATCTAAAAGATCGGTATATCGACTAGATATATAAGCCGAGTATCCTCGAGAGGAAGGTTATCCTATAGCGGATTATTACTAGACTAGCGACGTATATCTAGATCGAGCCCCCTACTCCCTATCCTTCCCTATCCTACGTACCCTTCCCTACCGTTCCCTTCCCTATCTTAGTCGACCTAAGCGTACTTATAGTAGCTATAACGTTAATCTATCGTAGTCTTATATATACGTAGCTCGTAGAATATCTCGCTAGGGATCGCCCTAGCGTCTCCCTAGACCGAACCGCTATAAGCTTTCCCTCCTACCCTATCCCCCCCGTCGCCCCCCTCGCTAAGCGCCGTCTAGTAGGACTTCCGGACCGGCTAGCCGCTCTACTATACTAGGAAGGCCGTCGGTATTCTCTAGGCGCTTGCCGCCCTCTTAGGGAAGGAGGAGTTAGTAGAGATCTTCCTAGTCTACCTCTAGATAGCGTTAGTCTTCTAGTAGAGCTACGACCGCGTCCTACTCCTAAATAACGTCGCGAGT
This sequence comes from Pseudocercospora musae, assembly GCA_001578225.1. NCBI lineage: Eukaryota > Fungi > Ascomycota > Dothideomycetes > Mycosphaerellales > Mycosphaerellaceae > Pseudocercospora > Pseudocercospora musae. The sequence goes on along the minus strand of LFZO01001020.1, from coordinate 1,443 downwards.
AGCCTCCTCTAGAGCCCCTAGCTATAGTTAACTAGCGACGTACGCTAGCCGCTAAGGACCCTAAGGAAGAGCGTTAACTAGTATACTATAACCTTCGTCTACCTTATCTACTTCCTCCTCTAGGACTAGGAGGACTAGCGCGTAGGGCGCCCGTCTACTATAGGCCTCTAGCTTATAATACTAGAGGACGATACCTTCGAGTAGATTATAGCGACGCTAGCCCTCGACCCTACCGCTATAGCCCCTACCTAGGAGTAGGCCCTCCTAGACCTCTTCTCTACGCTCTTTATCTAGATCCTTCTAGGGAAGTCCCTTACCTAGCTATATCCTATCTTCGCCTTCTTTACTACCCTCGCGATCGACCTATCTAGGACCTATATACGCGCCCTATACGAGGTCTTACCCTTCCTTACCTATCTCGTCTATAGCGCCTATATCTTCTTTATAGAGGCCTACTTCCCTATAGGCGCGACCGAGCCTACTATAGAGGCCCTAGCGTACTTCTTAGCTAACTAGGACGCCTACCTCGTTACCGATACGTTTACGGTTATAGGTAAGCTAATCCCCCTCCTTATACTTAGTAAGACGTACGTATAGGAGTATACGAACTAGGAGTAGGCGTTCTAGGCTAACGATAGTCCTAATAGGCTCTGCCTCTACTTCGACTAGTACTAGATCCTAATAGACGCCTTCCGCTCGTACTTCGTTAAGGGACTCCTCTAGAAGGTATAGGAGGTATTCTAGTACGACGTCTTCCTCCTATCTAGCTATTATAGCGAGTTCGTCCTTTCCCTTAGCCGTATCGTTAACGACCTCGGATTCGAGGTACCTAGCTACTCGTTTATAACGGACCTAGGTAACGCTAACTACTTTAGCCCTACGAGCCCGATCCTTAGTATCTACCTTATATAGACTATAGGATAGAGGCTCGTAGTTATAGAGTTCCTTTCCCTACTAACGAAGAAGTAGAAGGCCTAGACCCTAGGCTACTTCGCGACTATATCTAGCTTCCTCTAGCTCTATACTATTGCCCTATACGTAAGTAGCTCGTAGTCGGTCTATAGGACTAAGTACGTCTACGTCTAATAGCGAAACGGGACTAGCCTAGGCGAGGCCTATATAACGTTCGTTATTAATAGCGACCTTATAGTCTACTTAGTACTTAATAAGAATCCCGACTAGAGCCGGTAGTTTATACCGAAGTACTACTACCTAGCGCTAGGCAAGGCGCTCGTCCTCTACGTCGGTATAGTTACTCCCTTTCTTAAGATACTTATAACTACTATATAGTCGCTCCTTTCCTAGGGGCTAAGCGCTAACTTCCTCTAGGTTAATTAGAGGTATACTAGGCCGTCGAATATAAGCCGTTAATCGAGTCCTTAATTAGACATCGTCCTATACAAACATTACTAGTACGCCCGCCGAGACCTAGGATTTCGTACC